>JAGFPH010009357.1:13662-39428 GCA_018207615.1 Philaenus spumarius | reverse complement strand
ATCTGTCCAGGTCTGCTTTCAATTACAAATCAACAAGTCCAATAGTTAATGTAAGTATTTACTAAATTTAGGAATTTAGTTTAGACTGCGTAATCAATATATATATACTAGATGGCCTGATCCGGCCTTGCACGGATAGACAAATTAAAGTTAAATGTATATTAACAAAAAATATATATCAATAAATATATTATACTATGTATTTTTTTATGGGGAGTTTTAGTAACTTTGGCTCCCCAAACTCCCCTAAAATTTAAAATTTTTTGAAAACCTTTCTTAGCGAGCACCTAGGGCCCTAGAGAAAGCTACATACCAAATTTCACTCCAATCCGTCGGTGGTTTTTTTTTAGTAACTTTGACCCCCCTTAACCCGCCCTAAAATTTCGAATTTTTAAAAACCTTTCTTAGCGAGCACCTAGGGCCCTAGAGGAAGCTACATACAAAATTTTATTCTAATCCGTATGGTAGATTTTGAGATTTTGTGATGAGTGAGTGAGTGGTATTTGGATATTATATATATATACTACCTGACACGTACGGCGTTGCCCGTGGTGGTTGGTATTTTCAGTCTTTTTAACGTAATTGTATTCTTTTTAAGTGTTCAGTCAGTGAGTGGTAATTGGCTTTATATATATAGATCTTAAATAATAAAAGCACTATTGTCATAATAATAAAAGATCTGAAATTATGATTTTAGTAACTTTGATCGCCCCAAACCCCTCCTAAAATTTCAAAATTTTGCATACCCTTTCTTAGTGAGCACCTGTGGCCCTAGAGGAAGCTACATACCAAATTTCATTCCAATCCGTTCGGTAGTTTTGAAGAAATAGTTACTTAGTAACTTTGATCCCCTCAAACCCCCCCTAAAATTTCGAATTTTTTCAAAACCTTTCTTAGTGAGCACTTATGGCCCTAGAGGAAGCTACATACCAAATTTCATTCCAATCCGTTCAGTAGTTTTGAAGAAATCGTGATTTAATAACTTTGATCCCCCAAACCCCTCCTAAAATTATGAATTTTTTTAAACCCTTTCTTAGCGAACGCCTATGGCCCTAGAGGAAGCTACATACCAAATTTCATTTCAATCCGTTTGGTAGTTTTTGAGAAATCGTGATGAGTGAGTCAGTGAGTGAGTGAGTGAGTGGTATTTCGCTTTTATATATATTGATATATTGAAATGTCTATACATAGATTATTTTAGGAGATATTTAATTTATTATTTGTTTTGTTGTGGTCTACAATGACGATCTTCGTTGTCTTACTGCCTTTAAAACTCACGCCCATACAGCTAAATAGATTTCCGTGCAACTTGGCGTACTTATTGCATTCCGAGAAATGTTTTTGGTTATATTATCTTAAATTTTAGCTGGGAACGTCACTCTTATATTTTTAACATTTACAAGCTAAGGATGTGTTTCATAAAAGTAATTGTAAGTATAAAATAAATCATTTATTTTGTTTGTCGCCATTCCGACTGCTGTTATAAATTAGTATAGTAATGTTAACAACTTACCGTTGAAGGTAGTAACTTGTCGTATTTTTAAAAATAACAGCCGTTTCGGCTCTTCAGCCAATCTCAAGTTATTGGAGACAATCCTCTGTGGTAATGGAACACTTAACACTTAAATAAAAACATGATCACAAACATTTAAATAAATTATTAAATAAACACATTAAACAACACATTAAATAAAAACTGTTTTAAATTACTCATTCAAAAACTTAGTAATTTTTGTTTGTTTTTTGCATCCCTTCAAACGTGTGTGTCATGGTCTTAAGGCCTTCACACACCTAACATAGCTTCTGTCCGCGGACTCATGCCATAGAAATTCCCGCGGCCATAGAAATTGGCCGTGATACTCACTATGTGCAATTCATACTGCCAGGTTATGTAACTTAATCAAAACAAACAACACATGGTTTGGAAGTCGACTTGGCATCTGGAGGGGAAGAAAGAAAGGAGAGTGCGCATGAGTCAATAGAAACATAGCGGCTATGTTTACAAAAAATAGCTTCCCAGGCATATACTTGCGATATATAGCGGACATAGCGTGCGTCGGCATTGTCGATGTGAATTGTTCCTTAGGAGGGGTGGGAGCGTTAGCAGTGTTGCTGTAGTGAAACCCCCCCCCTCTACCGACTTTGACGGGACCATCCGGAGATTACATTTTTCCACTTTTTGTGAGTAAAACTCTAAAAATAAAGTTTCAGTTACTCTGAGCGCATAAATAAACATGTGAAAAGAAATTGTTTATTTCACGGTTTGATTCTGAGGAGGGAGAAAATAGGCGGCCCGACATCAAAGGAAAGGGGTTCTTCTAACGTTTTTCTAGTTCTGAGAAAACTGAATTCAAAGTTTAACATTGTTACATTTTTTTAAAGGCGCTACTTAATTTCTAAAAAAAACAGAAATTAAATTTTGTACATACAATAGGGCTATTATTTTTGGATTTTCAGAGGCGATTCGGATAACTCAGGTTTAAGTTGACCCGAGTTCGTTTAACCAGAGTTTCACTGTAGTCCAATTTTGTATCCAATATTTGGATGAATTGAAAATATTCAGAATGTATTTTGATAATCGGATGCACTAATTATTTTATTCTGGAATAAGACAAAGCAATTTTTAAATAACTTAAAATAAAGCTGCCTCATTTAATCCATCTGAATACATTTTGTATAGCATCATTTGGAATTATTTCAAACATCCTTTTAGCATTCCAATAATTAAGATTAATATTTCTATATGTTGGTGAACTTGATCAAATATAGTTTTGTATGCGAACATTCCTCCATGTATTTTAAATAGCGTTTCAACACTGGTAATTCATAGAATTTGCATAATTAATTGTATTTGTACGCCTTATCAGATATGTAGTTGGCAGCCTGTAGAATAGGCTACGCCTACGTCTTCCGTACTGTATACAGTAAATGTATAGTTTCAATGACAAAGTTACAAATATTTTACATATGTTTCTCACTTTGTTGAAAAAATATTGTTAGGATTCAAAATAAATTACATCGCTAAAAATCTCCGTATTTGGCAAAATTCAAAGCTGGCAGGTTACCAATACTAGTTTAGGAAACATACAATTTTATGTAGAGTTTAAAAAACTTGAAAATTTAAACATGAAATACAAAAAATTTGCAGTACTGCGGAACAGCGCCAGTAGGTGAGTCATTGTTTGCTTCCGTCCGACCCGTCGGGAGGGTGAGTTGAGTTCCGAGAAGTCCCTTATTCTGGGGATCACATCTTAACGGACAGACTATAGGAAATGTGGTTGTACATCCTAAACACGAAAATTATATTTTATCTGTTATTTGTAGTGTACATACAGTCCCCGAATCAAAAACTATACTTATAGGTAGTGGAGCAGGCATAGTAAGTTTGAGGTTATGGTTGACTTAATTGCGGAGTGCAAGCGATCTTTCCCTTTCGTCTTACTTCGCCATTAGGATGTTTGTTCCGTTGTTTACATCCATAAGACTTTATCACATTTTCTTTATTTTTCATTTATTTTCTGGATATTGGCTTTCTTATCGTCATTTCACTTAGGCCATGTGTCAGTGTGTTTCAAATTATTGTGTAATATAAATATTCTTTGATTATAGAAGTTATTTATTTGTTGTATTATGCTTTGATAAATGGATATTTACATTAAAAAGCACACATATATAACTAGCACGTACCCGTGGCTTCGCACACGGTCCAAAGTTTCGCCGCTTAGTAATAAATGTTTATTGTTTTAGTGGTTGTTATTACATTTTCACCCCTTGGCAGCACGCTATAAAATGAAACTATGATTTACATAGTATATATGTATTGTAAGGAATAAAATGTACCAATTTCCAGCTCTCTAGCTTAATGGGAAGTATACTAATTAATTTGTATTGTTTTAGGGGTTGTTACATCTTCACCCCTTAGCGGTACACTAAAAAATACAAATATGGTTTACTTTTTATATATCTTGTAAGAAATAAATGTACCAATTTCCAGCTGGTCTTAATGGAAGTATAATGATAAATATTTATTGTTTTAGGGGTTATTTCAACCCTTAAATCTAAACGAATTCTAGCCTATGTCTCATTCCAGGTCATGATGTGTGTGCCAAATTTCATTCAAATCAATCCAGTAGTTTTTACGTGATTGAGTAACACACACACACAGACACCATTAGATTTTTATATATAATAGTATAGATGTGAAGTGTATCGTGAATAACAAAGTTAAAACATGTGCTATTTGCCGGCGGGGAAGTGTGTGATTTACATGCGGGAAATATACGGAAATTTTGAAAGGTTGTTTTTGTGGACACCCTGTGTTAACATATTCATCCATTTTTCTGTAAGATATTACATACAGGGGTTTATTCCACTTTCCATTGTTGTTGCAGGACGAAGATGATGATGATGATGATGAAATCCTACAACCAGCCGAGGAAGCTCTTGAAGAAGCAAAAGTGGATTTAGTAGAAGGTGTCGAGCCATTGAATGTCAGCCAGGACTCTGCCAAAGACAACGTTCCTAGTTTCATGGATGACTTGTCAAGTCTGACTATATCCCAAGACTTGTTATCAGACGTACAGCCAACTGACTTAGCCGGCCTTAGCATTCAACCGATAGCTTCAACACAACCATCTGCAGAGGAGAAAACACCAACAGCATCTCTCATAGGTTTTGATTAAGTCTGTTTTAAGGTTATACTTACTGATGAACTGAATTTATAAACAGTATATAACATCTGGTGAAGTTGTTCAATAGTTAAGAATATTTATTGAAAAATAAATTAAACGTTCAATTAATGCATCGTCCCAGAACTTCATGCATTCCGAGTAGTTCTGAAATTTTGTTACATGTTGTTCAGTTAAACCCTTTGAATTTTTCTCTCTTTGTCGTGTTATCCATTAATTTTAAATTATTGAAAATATCAAGTACATATCTTATTTGAATTGTGTTTGTATATTTTTTTCTAGGAATATATTGTTACTAAACAAAATGGAATCTGCTCATATTCAAATAAAACTTCTAATAATACAAAATTTTCTTGAAAGTTCTATGAACTGGATTTATTTTTGTTTTAAAATAATTTCAAGACTACAATTTTTTATAGAAATTCGTCAATTTTAAATATTACTGGAATTCCCTGTTTAAATTTCTATAAAAATCCACAGTAAAAATAGACTACATCTGAACAGTGTGAATGTATTTTTTCTTTTATATAATCAATTGGAGAAGAGATATTTGGCTGGTAAAAAATAACAATTTATATAATTTTGACAGAGATAATTAAAAATTGAATTATAGATTAGCTTTACCTTGCAGGTTTGCAGGTACATATTATTTTTTCCCCAAAAGTTTACCACTAAATATTTACTAAAACATATCTATTTTAAAATTTGTTTTTATCACGGCCTAAGTTCCTTTATCTGATTTAACTATCTTCGAGCAGTGTAGGTTATATAACGTCCACATCTATTTAATATCTTTAAACTAGTCCAAAATCTGGCAATTTGGAAGAAGATTAATAGAACTGTATTTGCTTTTCGAGTTAATACTAATATATTTGTACACATAATATTAAAACTATGATCTGATAAGTTATAGATTTATATTTTTAACTTAAAAAGTTGGTTGTTTAAACTATGTAATATCTTGTCTCAATATTTTGTTGATTTCTGTTGTAGAACCCATTTTAATTGTTTGTTAGTTTTATGGAAGAATGAATAACGCAAATTTCCTAATCATTGTCAAACTACCAAATAAAATAAAGTTGTAATAAAACCAAATTATATTTAAAGTTATTATAACACCAAGTTATTGTGAAGTTCTTGTTAATGTTTTATAAAAAGAATTACTTTACAACTTTTACTAGGTTATGTTTTTTAGTATATCATTTGAACATAAATGTATGGAAATTACATCGTGTGTTTTAAATACTGCGTTTTGTTGGTTATTTTATTTCACATTTTGTGTTTTGTGATATAGAAGATAAAGGGCTACAATTTTCAAATATTTAAGCAGAATAAATTACACTACAGTATTTGATAGTTTAACCTGTCTTAAACATATACATGGTTGTTTCCTAAAACACTTTACGTGTGAGAAGTACATAACTGTAGCCTTACCAGGAGAATAACTATTAAGTTCAAGACATAAATGGTATTTCGGAAGTTCTAATGCTTCCAAGTTTTAATTCAAGTTAAGATTATATGGTTGTTAAGTTATCTGTATTGCTTAACTCATAAAGGTTTCTGTTGATGTTTGAACCCTTAAACATCACCCTTGATTAATAATTATACAATTTTCAAACCCTGAAATAATATAGTACAGAAAAATGTATAGTAAATAAAAATAAAATTATAGACTCTAGGTCCAAAATAATAAATATTTAGTCAATCAAATGAAACTTCAATAGATCCTTAATTGGTTGAACTACATAAAATTAGCAACATTTCAATAAATTGATTCTTATTATTGTTTTGGGGGTGCAAATGTAATTAATTAGCTTGGAAGAAGAATTTATTTGCTCCTACACATTATCTAGTTTCCTGCACATATCTAAAACTAAAAATGCAACAGAGTGATCTTCCATTTTGTCTTTATGTTTAAAACGTTTAACCGAATTGTGTAGTCTAATGTTTAGATGGTCGCGGGCACATAATGGAAAATAATTTTCTGATCGTTACCGACATTATAAAGAAAATGATTGAAAATTGGAGCAAAGCACTGGGATTTCAGGTTTAAACATAGGCCTACTGTCATTTTACACAATTCCGAAGCTTTAACTTTTAAAATGAAGAAATTATGAATTTTTCAAAAATAAAAATTTTCATGGTTTTTTTCTGTTAAAAATGCAATGATCAAGACTTAGTCTCATTTTAAAGGTTTTTGGAGGTCTCATTTCATTATCCTTATACAGTAGAAGTTAATTGAATAACAGTTCTGTATTATCGTGTATACAGATAGACGACTATGTAAGTTTTAGATTTAGTAGCTAATAAACTAATTTGATGTACAGTATTTGTGTTTAGTTATTTGGTGAAATTATCAGGTTAAAATAAATAATAGTTTAAAAACTAAAAAAAATACGCTTTAAAAGCAAACCAAACTAAAAATTTGAAAATAATTGTAAAAAAAGCGTGGGGTGCATTCCATTAAATGTGACAAATATTTCATTGGTAGATGTTTATAAAAGTAGAGTTATTATAAGAACATAGTATAACGCACCCCACACTTTTTTTACAATTATTTTCAAATTTTTTGTTTGGTTTGCTTTTAAAGCTTATTTTTTTAGTTTTTTAAACATTATTTATATTCTTATTTTTTAGTCTGGGGACCATGAT
The DNA here is from genome assembly GCA_018207615.1 of Philaenus spumarius. Classification (NCBI taxonomy): domain Eukaryota; kingdom Metazoa; phylum Arthropoda; class Insecta; order Hemiptera; family Aphrophoridae; genus Philaenus; species Philaenus spumarius. Next base: position 32,088 of record JAGFPH010009357.1, on the reverse strand, counting down.
CAGTGCTCTCCGAAGTTTCTGCATATCGTCGTGAATCACCATGTATATTTACAGTTTTTAATGACACCCGAAAACGTGTTCCGGGGGCCATGATCAGTGCTCTCACTTACTACACCCAACAAAATTAATATTGCATTGTCATCGGTCCTTGATAAATGTGCAGTTTCAAATCAATCCGACGTTTTGAAAGGGGTGAAAATCACGTCGTGTTCTGGGGACCATGATCAGTGCTCACTTACTACACCAATCAAAATTAATATTGCATTGTCATCGGTCTTTGATAAAAGCATTGTATTTGGATAACCTAATTTATTATTCATGATCTATGATAAAAGTGTGCAAAGTTTCAAATCAATCCGACTACTGTAGACGTTTTGAAGGGGATAAAAATCACGTTCAAAGATTCCGTTACATAGATACATACCAAGCTAATAAAAGGGTAATAACCTAATTAAATTGTCCTAATTTGATTGAAATCCTTTTTGCAATATTCCGTTTATCCTGTGGAGCATAATGATTCCATTTTATTAGCAATATTAATTTGTCAATAATCAAGACTAAGTTCAAATAAATGTTTGCAGATAGCAGCACATTATGGAACAGATCAGAAATTGCAATATTCAATTAGGCATGTAGATAGCAGCACCTCCCGGGATAATAATTCTAATTATTAGCAACATTTGATAATAATAAACCCAAAGTTTAATAAAATCTTTGCAGGTAGCAGCACATTACGGTGCAGATGTGAGAAACTTACCGTATAGATAAAATCATTTAGGATGGCGCGTAGGGCGGGAAGTGCGAGTGAGACAGAGAACCTATCCCACCACACTTCCCCTCCTAAGTTAAGGCGGGACTTTGTACAGTCAACCCTAGTTATGTTATCTTGACCACACTGGCGGTCAGAACTCCGCAAAGCAGATTCCATCCAGCATTGGGCGTGCTTCCACTTACAACTCTCTGCAAAGTACACGGGTTATTGAAATGGAATAAACCTTATATATTTGTAATCTACGTGATACGCTGAATCTAACAGTATAAATATGTTGTAGTACGATAAATGTTTGGAATTTATACAATAAGAAATAATTCGATTTTTGAAATCGGGACTAGAAAAAGTAATAAAGCGTAAACTTTTTTTATTTTTCGGGTAGAAAGAAACTTCCAGCGGCAAAGTTGTAGAAAATTAGTTGATCTACATTTTTTATTTCAAACATTTTTCAGTCAAACGTTCGGTTTGTTCAAAAATGTCTTTCAAACAAACGCAACAGTATACCTACGTTTGTAGGTCTACACAGTCGCACCGCGTGCTCTGTATGTTCGTCATTCAAATTAAAAAAGAACTGTGACAGGCAATGTATTTATTTATTTAAGAGTAGTAATTTCCACTAATTTAAAAATACTTTCTTGATTATGAAACTTGTTGTGTAGAAAGTTTTCGAAGCGGTTGGGGACTAAATAATTCGATTTGAATTGGCTTTTCTGAGTGTGTGTTTTTTTAAGTACTGTAAGTAAGCACAACAAACATATATTTCATATTTTAAATTATACCTTATACTATACTATTATATTTATTATACAAGGTCATTTATACAGTATACAGCAACGAGGCTATGATATACAGACAAGACATTGTTAGATAACTAGACATTGCTGAAAAGCACTAACTTAGGCCTATTCGTCCGGTGGGACCGTGGGAGCAACGCGACACCTGATAATATTGGTTACGCTTATTTGCAAGCGATTTGTGGACAAACCAAACATCTGACTGAAAAATGTTTGAAATAAAATATGTAGATCAACAAATTTTCTACAACTTTGCCGCTTGAAGTTTCTTTCTACCCTAAAAATAAAAAAAGTTTACGCTTTACTACTTTTTCATGTCTCGATTTAAAAAAATCGAAGTATTTATTATTATATAAATTCCGAACATTTACCAAACTGGAAGATATTTATACTGTTAGTTGCAACATATCACGCAGATTACAAATATATAAAATTTGTCCTATTTAAATAATCCTAGTACTGTGCAGAAACTTGTAATTGAAAGAGCGTCCAATGCTAAAAATTGCTTGGCTGCCGTCTAATCGATGGATTTGACACAGACTGTACTTTTCTTACAAAACGACAAAGGCTGGTGTTGGAGGGAGAAGGGCATTACTGCTTCTGCGCAAACCACGAGCCATCCTAAATGGTACTACCTATACCTGCAACTGCGTATCGAATTACTACAATGACTATTAATCTCTATCTAGTCACTGTACGAATTACGGACGTGCAGCGCTTTCTAGTAGTTAAAGTACCAACTACGACCAACATGATTTCAATATTTGGCAGAACTAATATTTCAACATTGTCAAAATAACTAATTTTCCTCAGTGAGACAGCACTTTTAAAGTGCTGTCTCACTGAGAAAAATGAGAGAGCTCCGGAATTATGACTGTTGCATCCATAAGGTGCTATCACCTGGTAGTTAAAAGTAAAACTTATTTATAATTATGTTGCTACAGGTCGGAATTCCTACAGTTGTTGTAGCGCTTTCTATTAGTGAAAGTAACAACTACGATCAACATGATTTCAATATTTGGCAGAACTATTGTCAAAATAGATTAGCAAAAATAGTAACCTACTTTTCCTCAGTGAGACAGCACTTCTTTTGTCCCGCCTCACTGAGAAAAATGACAAACCACCGAAATTAAAACTTTTGTATCCGTAAGGTGCTGCCATCGGGTAGATAAATTTAAAACTATTTATAATTATTTTGCTACAGGCCAGTAAGTGCTGCTACCACCTTTAAAATTGTGAACTACTGTATTATTTTGTTCTAATAGATATTTTGGCAGATTAATAAACAAATAAATAAATTACTTTTTGTAAAGTATTGTCCCGTAAGGTGCTTCCACCTCCAATTTATTTTCATAATTATATATTACTTCGGCTGGCATTAGAATGTTGAAGTACTGAAATCATGCGATAATTTGTTGTGTCCGTTTTCCTGTATACGCGATATTTTGAGCTTTCTAGCGTGAGTCGCATTTTGAAAATTGTGTATGGGGTAACTTTTTATATGTTTTTGGGTACGGGAAAACCGATTTTGACAGTTAAAAAGTCGTAGCGCGTCGGAGTCACATTTTTAAAATACAGTGTGGGGTATCGTTTTATATATTTTTGGGTATGGAAAACCCGATTTTGACAGTTAAAAAGTCGTAGCGCGTTGGGATCACGTTTTTGGGTCATCATTTTGAAAATTCAGTGTGGGGTATCGTTTTATGGTTTTCGGTATGGAAAACCTGATTTTGACAGTTAAAACGTCGTAGCGCGTTGGGATCACGTTTTTGGGTCAACATTTTGAAAATTCAATGGGGTATCGTTTTATATGTTTTTGGGTACGGGAAAACCGATGTTGACAGTTAAAAAGTCTTAGCGCATCGGGGTTACGTTTTTGGATCCAAATTTTGAATAGTCAGTGTTGGGTATCGTTTTATATGTTTTTGGGTACGGGAATCCCGATTTTGACAGTTAACAAGCCGTAGCTCGTCGGGGTCACCTTTTTGGATCAAAATTTTGAAAATACAGCGTAGGGTAAATTTTAACTTTTATTTTCTTTAAATTCGTGTGTTCTGTCCGGATGAGCCGAAGTCTCGTAAAAGTGTCCTATCTTTTCACTAGTTCCTATTAATTTAAGGGTCTGTAAAAAACATTAAATTTTTTAAGGTAGATTGAATATCATTATTTAACCATAAGTAGTATGCCTAGTACTATTAATTGTTATTTCCTTTAAAAATATAGGTTGGTTTACAGTCTAAGAACATTTGTAGTGTCACTAACCTCAAAGAACAGAATAAAACAGTTTGACTTTTCTAACAAATATTAAAAGACCTTTGTAAAAAAAAGTAAAATAAAACTAATGCAATCCAAGTTAATATGTTACAAAAATTAAATTTAAAAAAATTAGAGTTATTTTGTACAAAATTCTGTAGTTATACAAACCGAATATAAATACACAACTAAAGGTGGCAACAAATGGGAACAAGCCTTCAGGAGGCAAACTTCTAAATCCGGCACTGACTGGGACCTGCCGGAGGTTTTACGTCTGAAAAAAAATGTACTTCGCGGTTTGATTCTGAAGAGGGATAAAATAGGCGGCCCAAAATCAAAGGAAATGGGGAATTCTAACATTTTTCGACTTCTGAGTAAACTGAATTCAAAGTTTGACATTGTCACATTTTTTTTAAAGCCGCTACTTAATTTCTAATAGATGTTGGACATTGATATTTTGTATATTTATGACGTTACAACCGAGTGGTTAAAATATTTATTGTCGCTTAAACAGGGGTTAATAATAATGTAAAAAAGATAACGAATTGACTGGACCTAAAAAATGACGCTATGTCCGAGGCCGTTAAAACCAATTTCAACTGTACATAAATAAACAAGTAAATGTTCGTTTGTTCAAAATCTTAAATTTCCAAATTTAGACACAACACTGTATTCAAATACATGCACGTTCTTATATACTTTTTTTTTTAACTGTGTCATCTGTTAGACATGAAATCAACACAAACTACACTAAATATTTTTCTGCAATAGATGTGCCATAATCTATACTAATATTATAAAGAGGTAAATTTTGTTTGTATGTAGGGGGTAATCTCTGGAACTACTAAACCGATTAAAAAATAATTTTACTAATAAAAAGCTACACTATCCCTGAGTAACATAGGCTATAATTCATTTAGATAAAAACCTTTTTTATTTCAGTATTTGTAAATTTAGACGGACAAATTTTTTAGGTTAGGCCTGGACTGATGTACCACACATGTATTTACATTTATTACCATAGGAACTCATTGAATAAAATAACAGATAAAACAGTTGCTTCGGACGTTCAGCTTAGTACAAAATAATATTTTAAGTTAGGCCTAGACTGAACCAATACATGTTGATAGACCTCAGGCCAACACATGTTTAACCCTAGAACTGGCATCGTTAAAACTAAAATTAAAAAGCCCGTTTATAGCGTTTGGAAGCATATTTTTAAAAATTTGCCCCAATCCAAAAGTGTTCAATAGCTTTTTTGTAGTAAAAACTTCAAAGAACTCAAATATGCCACTAAAAATTAGTTTCTTTCGAAAATGTAAAAGTTATTAGCTCAAGAAACAAAAAATGTTCAGTAACGAAAGGAAAAAGTTTAACTTCAGGCCTACATAATAAGTAGTCAACATTTATTTGTATTTTTTTCGTAAGCGTAAAAAAGTTTTGTAATTTAGTTCTAAATAGAACTGTATAAAAACATTTATCAATCTCAAATTTTGAAAAAAACTGTTTTTATGTTCCAAGTACACGACTGCTAACAAACCTAGCCCTAGATTAAAAGGTAATTTACTAATATATGCTTTGCCCAAAAACTAAATATTATTATAACAAAGTGTAGAGGATAAATCAGAGAAAAGAATGGTATAATTGTGTTTCCTTAGTTCACAAAAGTGTTCGAGTTATCTTTATTTGAATAACAAAATGACGTGAATCAAATGACATTTTGCCGTCGGTAAAGGTCTTACAAGACGGGTGCTTTGAAATATGTGGGAACGACAATGCCGGCCGTTCTCGCTAGACTGTCCTAATTATGTACTTCCACTGCTGTCTAGACAAACAAAAAAACTGGTTATTTCTAGTCAACTTCCCACTGTTAAAAAGATCGAACGATTCTCTACAAAATGGTATCAAGAAATCTGTAAAAGCATATGGAATTGTAGGCGTCATCTCTTTTGACAAATGGGCTGTTTCATTGGTTGAAAAACTGTCCAATCGCAAGGGTTTACAGACATCTTTTGTATTAATCCTGTAAAATAGTGACATCTGATTGGAAGGCACCATTAGAAAGATAAAATCTTGATGCTTCCAATGGTAGCTTTATAATCTCGATAGAAATACTCGAGATAAAATACTCTACTTTAAAATCTCGTAGATGGTGTTGCCCGTTGAAGAAGTGGGAAATAACAGTACAATTGTATGCAGATTCGCGTGCGGAACTAGCTGTAGCCCGATATGCATATTTTATTTAAAACGATGATTACAACGAAAAGTTGTAAATACAAAAATTAAATTTAATTCATTTCCTGTCCAATGGTGCCAGTTATATTACGAATGGATGATTTTAAGTGGATTAAATTATCGACTATGCAAATTTTCGCTAAGGTTCGAGCGGGTTGCATTTGCGCCCGAAAGACTGCAGTCTGCCACTTTGAGGATTAAGGATAAATAGTTAATGATTATTCTTCGAGCGTGTAAACAACGTGCTTATCTTCCATTTTGGTATCCTCTTTAACATCATTGGCTTCACTAAACTGAACCATTCAAAGACAGTACGTAAACGTGGCCGCACATTTTTGTAGCTTGCCAATTTCAATATGAGCCTTAATTTTGGGTTTCGCATCACCAACTCCAAATTCCTCAACGTTCATTTTTACATAATTTTTGTATTGGACCCTAAAACAAATAGACTTTACTCAAATAGTCTAACAAATTTGACACTCATATCATCATTACATTTTGATGATATCCTTTTAAGCCAGCTTTTAATCTGCAAAACTGGTAAGCATTGCTTTTTAATAGACAAATAAACATCATTTCCAAAACAGAGCAGACTTAACATGATATAAAATAAAAATAAACAATTCAATAAAAAGGATGAGTAACTATTTATTTCAGTGTTTAGGTTTTACATCACAGATCTTAAAAGGTAATACCAACCAACACCAATTTTAACATTCTGTTTTCAAATGGCAAAAAAGTAGTAACAATAAAACAAAAACTAAATGTTGTGTATCCATCAAGTTTCATTTTATTTCACCAAAATACGATTTACTCTTACACAATTAACTCTTATAAAAAGGGTAAAAGAAAGAAGTGAATGTTAACAAACAATAAATTAAATATAAAAATAATACAAATATAAAATTCATATTTGTGCTAACCTACACATTTTAAGTAATAAAATACAATAACCTTTTTCTCTACTTACATTTTCAAGTCAATCTTCATTTTGCATTAATTTTATTTTACAAAAAATATAAATTTACTTTTTTTTAGGAATATTCATCTGGAATGATTCGGCTTAACAAAGTCTGTAAAAAATATTACTCTTCCTTTGATACGCAGCAGTCGGAACGGTAAATATTACCATATTAATCTTTCGTTGTGCCAAGTCGAACAAATCTGTTCAAATTATATCAAAACATGTTCTCTTTTCAACCAACAAAATATTGTAATCTTTTTTTTCTAAATACATTTTTGAACAGAATCCTGATTACAGACACCACAGAAATTAATTCAAAGCACAACCGATATAATTCTCATTGTATTTACAAACTACAAAAAGATAATTTTTTGTAAATATAAATAATTTTCATGGAATAACTTATCCATATGAGTTTTTTTCAAATTTTGGAACACTTTTAAAACACTTTACAACATTGATTAAAGCTCATCTTTGCGTGGTAAGTCGTCGTCTTCATCTTCTTCTTCACCCTGCAACAAAAAGTATTCAAGTGAACAAACACATAAACCAATACATGTAAATATATCCTTTTTATAAGTTGTTTGAAATGAGATGATAATGTCACCTATGATTTTTGAATTTCCTGACAATATCAGGTTATATCCGTAAAGATTAAAATATTTGACGCGGCAGTTGCGTCAAATATGGCTGCCTTCACTGGACCCGAGCGTGCTTGCTGTGTGTTTTGGTTCGAAGAATCAAAATCAGCGACAACAGTTTTGCGTAATTTCCGTACCAAGTACGGTAAAGATCCTCCTAGTGGGCCTACAATTTATGAGTGGCATAAATGGTTTGTAGAAACAGGGTGTTCGGTAAGACATCACCAGGTCGTCCAAGAACATCTGACAAACTCGTTGAGCAAGTGAGACAAAGTTTTGTTAACAGCCCAACGAAATCTACCCGGCATGCATTTCGCGAGCTGCAAGTCCCACGTACGGCTGTTTGGCAAATGTTGAAAAAACGTTTGCATTTAAAACCGTACAAATTTACAAGCAATAAAAGACACCGATTGCCCGTAAGAACTTCTGTGCGGATACGTTAAATCGAATGAATGAGAATGAACATTTCTTGGACAACATGATCTTTTCTGACGAGTCGACTTTGCACTTAAGTGGCAAGGTTAACACACATAACTGTAGAATTTGGGGCAGTGAAAATCAACATCAAACATTGCAACATGTTCGTGATAGCCCTAAACTTAACGTTTTTTTTGTGCATTGAGCAAGAACAAAATTTACAGCCTTTTTTTTCCAAGAGAAAACCATTAAAGGGATAGTGTACCTGGACATGTTACAACAATTTTTGATACCACAGATCAATGAGGATGTCGAAGAACGCAATGTTTATTTCATACAAGATGGCGCACCACCTCACTGATGTCAGAGATTTTCTGAATGACCGCTTTCCAGGTCAATGGATTGGCCGTGATGCACCAATTGAATGACACTGCTAGATTTTTTCTTATGGGGATTCATCAAGCGTCTATGAACCTCCTTTTCTGGCTTCTCTACTTGAACTTAGAGCGAGAATTTATGCCACCGCTGAGCAAGTTGCTCCTGCAATGCTACAGCAAGTTTGGGAGGAAATTGACTACCGATGGGATGTGTGCAGGAACACCAACAGAAGCTACATAGACCATCTTTAGTTTAAGGTAAAAAAACTTGTTGTGTTTCCCTACAAATTGACACTACAATCACCTCTGTAGGTTCTCTGAATAAATTAATATTATTTTTCAAATTAGTAAAGTACTTTTTTGAGACACTTATTTATGGCCCTGTATTTATGGTAAATTACTTTATTCCATTGTTTACACTTATTAGTCACATATTTCAAGACTACTTCTATGAATTTGTTTGGCCTACTATTTTTGACATGAAAAATTCTTCAGGATCACCAAGCACTTTTTGGATGAGATACATTATATTCTATACAGGGTGTATCAGAGCGGGTGGCTGGCTTGTATAGCATTGAAACGAGTATACTTAGACATTTAGTTTAAACTAATACCCTTTATTTCGACCCCAAGGAATTCAGGAAAAATATTTTCAACCCTCTAAAATGCCCCATAAGGGTGTTTTTTGGGGTGGGGGTGGTTTTTGGGAAATTTTCAAATGTAAAGGTAGGTCGTGTTGTACCTCATTTTAAAGGTCTCGGTACACTGATCATTAAAAAAAATTTAATTTATCTTGCACCGTCAATACATGGTAGCCCGAAACATCATAAAAACTTAAGTTTACATCTGACATAAACAATTTTGTCAAACAATTTCTCATTTTGGTAGGTTTCTCACATTTTTAGCAGGTTTCAAAATTTTCAACAATCTACAAAAGTCAATATCTCAAAATTTTCAAATTGCAATGTGGGTCATCTTACATATCAAATTGAAGACCTTACAATTATCAACATTTTTCATATTTGAATTTTTTTCATTTCTCTGTTGGCTTAAAATTTACAGAAAAATATTGTTTTCCTGTTTTAAAAATCCGGGTTTTAGTTGGACGACAATTTGAACACCACTGTAAACTGTTCCAGGGAATTAACCGGTGAGCAGTTATTTTTTAAGCCTACTTATAACGTACACAAAAACTCAGTAATTCTAAGAAAAACAATATTTTTCTGTAAATTTTAAGCCAATATAGAAATGAAAAAAATTAAAATATGAAAAATGTTGATAATTTTAAGGGCTTCAATTTGATATGTAAGATGACCCACATTGCAATTTGAAAATTTTGAGATATTGACTTTTTAAACTTCTAAAAGTTGAAAATTTTGAAACCTGCTAAAAATGTGAGAAAACGTACCAAAATTAGGTATTGTTTGAAAGGTTACATCTTTGTCAATGTACTTTAAAAATTGCTTATGTCAGATGTAAAAAGACATTTAAACTTAAGTTTTTATGATGTTTCGGGCCACCATGTATTGACGGTGCAAGATAAATGATTTTTTTTTTAATAATCAGTGTACCGAGACCTTTAAAATGAGGTACAACACGACCTACCTTAACATTTGAAAATTTCCCAAAAACCAACCCCCACCCCCAAAAAATATCCTTTTGTGGCATTTTAAAGGGTTGAACACATTTTTCCTGAATTCCTTGTAGTCGAAATAGGGGGTTGTTAGTTTAAACTAAATATTCTCGTTTCAATGCTATACAAGCCGGCCACCCACTCTGGTACACTCTGTATATATACAGATCGAGTTACGAGTAACCGGCATAACTTTGGGATAAGATAGAGGACCTAAAAATAAGCAAAAATGTTCATATGAACATGGATCAGAAAGGCTTCGTTTCCCATCTGTCGGTCATTTTTTAATTAATGTTAACTTTCGAAATTAGTAAGATTATGAGTTTCCATTTGGTGTAATTGTGTGTTCTATTTTTTTATCAATCAGATACCAAAACCCAAAACTTTACTATGTAAATATTCAAAATGGCGACTGTTGAACAGTTTTAAAGTCAAATTTCATGGAAACTGTAAATCTTACGATAATTTTATAAGAGACGAAATATTTGTATTATTTAATGACAGAAAAAATGGCTTAATTTTCCAAACCTGAAAACGATTCTTTTTAAATTTTCTGTATCTTGGAAAATAACCAAATTATTGACAAAAAACCTAAAACAGACAAAATGGATAATTCCCAAGAACACACAAAATATTTTGATACGCCTAATAGTTATTTCTTATTAATAGCTTTGCTTTTACAACACAACAATAGAATGCTACATGTCTTTTCATTTCTTTTACTGTAGTTAAACTTATTAGCGAATTTCCAAAGCAAAGATGAGTTATTGCACCCTTATGGTTAAACCTAAGGTCCAGAGTAAATGAGCACCGATCATGGCCCCCAGAACACGTTTTGGGGTTCATTAAAATTTGTATATATATATATATGTTCACACTCTAACGGCCGCATTTTAAGTCCGATTTGGTACACATGTTGGTTGTCTAAATCGCTCAGATGAGTTCGTTAGCCAAAAAAATCCAACAATCTGAAGCACGTTTTTTGACCGGAAGTAACTATTGTTTTAGATTTTTTGTACCAGAATGAAACTTTTTTTGGAATTTTGTCTAAACAAAAATAAATGCAAGCTATTATTCTACACGTTTTGTTTTTTTACACGATTGAATAGCTCGCTTGGTTCCTCCAAAATCAAACCGTAAAATACCATAAAAGTACCAGGCTCAAATCCATGTGGGGAATTTCACCGTGGATCATCTTCTGATTCGAGGTGGCAAAGTCGAGGTATAAGGATTTTTTTTTTATTAGGACATTCATATGAACATTTTTCCTTATTTTTAATAAGGCCTCCAATCACCCTCCGAAGTTATACTGATTACTCGTAACTGATCCTGTAAATGTTTGTGGGCATATCTTGCATACAAATTAGAAATATCCTGTTTATTTCAATTATTAAGAGAAAATCTAATGTAAAAAAACCACAAACCTCTTCTTGTGGTGCTTGTCCATACACTCCTCCTGATTCAATAAACTTCTTCATTCCTTCCAGCGTCCTCTCTCCGTTGTATTCAATGACCTAGAAGTAAAGTAAACAAAGTATTTAGTAAGCAACATAAACCAAATATAAGTCACAACCTTTAAAATATAACTAACTTGAATTGTATCAGTGTGTATGAAAGTAACATAAAAAACCTTTCAAAACAAAAATAAAAATCAGATATGCCCAACGTTCATCTACAAAATTCATTAATTTTATAGCAGAAATTTGAAGAATGCTACAATTGGGGGAAAGCGTTTCTACGTTGTGGGATATTTTTGTTCATGATTTCTGTTGACCCATGTTATATTTCAAACTTTTAACCCTAGAATCATAATCATATTTTGGGTATGACACTAATCATTATCATTTATCTGTAAGACTACCAAAGTTTAAAAAACTGTAAAGTTATTTTTGTTAACAGCTCTATTTGTACATTGTTAAAATGTAGTTAAAGCAATAAACTAACATTTTGAGATGTTTTTGTATTATCCTAAATTTACTTTTAAGACTATTTTACTCCATTTACCCCTGAAACCTACACACAGTCTGTTTTTAGCGAATTTCCATAGGAAAAATGAGCTATTGCAGTGGCCCTTGTGGTAAGACCCAAGGTCGGGAGTAGCAAATGAGCACCGATCATGGTCCGAAGAATACGTTTTGGGGGGGGGGGGGTCATTAAAAAACATATATATATATGTGTGTGTTTGCACTCTAGCGGCCGCATTTTAAGTCTGATTTGGTTCAAATTTGGTACACATGTTGGTTGTCTACGTCGCTCAGACGAGTCCGTTAGCCAAAAAAATCCAACAATCTGAAGCACGTTTTTTGACCGGAAGTAACTATTTTTTTAGATTTTTCCTACGAGAATGAATTTGTTTTTGACTTTTTTCTACAAATATAAATGTAGGATGTTATTCTGCACTTTTTTTATACTTCGTTTGGTTCCCCCAAAATCGATCAAAACATACAATACCATAGAAGTACCTGGTTCAAAGCCATGTGGCGGATTCTACCGAGGGGTTGCCGTGCGAAGCACGCAATGCATTGTGTATTGAAGATACTCCCAATACGGGGGTTGGCGTGCGAACCATTTTGTAGCTATTCAGCACCGTCGTGAGACTTATTTCCCAAATTGTTGGTTGAAACCCTAAAACATAGGCCTATAAACTTTATTTTGGAAATTTGCTCAACTCATGTCAGCGGTTCAGCTGCGTGGCCGAATTATTTTAAACTTAATTTGAACAGTTACTGTTTAAAGTACATGAATATATATCCAACTATTCTATCAAAGTTTTAATTCAAAATTATAAAAAAATACATTTTGTATAATGTTAGTAACAACATAAAAGCCTACTAACATTAATGCTAATCAATTATTCGTCTCGCAGACTACGACCTGAAAAACGAAATAACTTGAAAAACTAAATAACTTCAAAATACAAGATCATTGCATGCTGAATTGTCACAGTACACTGAGAGGTGGCAAGGGGGAAGATTAGAATGGGGTAGACTGTGCCTACTGCATTCCAATATACAAAATGATGAATTTCGGTGAACTTGAGTCGTCTGTCAGCCTACTACAGTAGAGTCCCAAAATTTCAGTTGAGATTCGGATTGTGAGAAAGTCGAATTACACAGAATATGCAGAGGTTAAAATAAAACTACCAACTAACGTCCTCGTAAAACCGCAAAAATGGAAGTTTTATTAAATATACACTTTTTTGTGTTGAACACAGAGCTACAAACGTAATTTTATAAACAATTAAAAAATATAAATTTACTTTTTAAACATTTTTGTGTTTAACTATACTGCAACGTTTACGAGCAGCGATGTCATGCCAACTACAAAATACACTATCGGCTGCCAGTAGCTTCAGGTAGTTGTTCAACGTAGCATAGCGCTGAATCCATATCAGCGATTAAACAAATGTTGCACGTAATATTGTAGTGGGACTGATTTATTTTGAGACACCCATGGATTGGTATCGAGTGACCTTGTAAGAGAGGGGTGGGGAATACGGCAGTGGCAGGAAAAGTTAATTTCTATGGTATTTTTTTATATTGAAGGTGCTATTTACGGCTCGAATTACAAGGAACCTCGGATTATCGCGACTCGAATTACCGAGAATCTACTGTATTTATAAATATTTTTGTTTTAACTGGGATTATAGGGAGGTAGTACACTCTATATTAGTAAGTTACAAACAAATATTTAGTACCTTGTTGTCTCCCTTAGCATAAAGCTTGATGGATGGGAAACTTGTGATTTTTGTGTGTTCTAATTCATTGATTGTTGCGTCCATTTTGGCAATCACTACTGCTTCATTGTCCTTGAAAGCATCTCCAAGCTGTGAACATAAGAGATGATGTTAATCAGCATTTAAGTCAGTAAAATACATCATTAAATTGATAAATATACATTAAAGTACCTATAAATATATTTTTAAACTCTTGCAAGAGGTAATATTGTTTGAATAAATTGCAACATATATAAATTTTAGTAATTCTGTATAAGAAAACTTGTAACTGTTTAAACACCTTACTTATAAAATAAATCATAAATGTACAAATAACAGAAAATGTTGTTTAAATTTAAAATTAATCAACTCCTATAAAAGATAGTGTATGTCCATACATGAGTAACAATATAATATAACAGCTGACTTCACCCATCTACAAAGTAACACAAGCGTAGATTATACTTTGGCATTATGTTTACAACTTCAATCAATAATATAATGTTTTGTGAAGTTGATTTTTTTGAAGTAGATTTAATGTAAGCTATTATAAGATGCAAACCTTATAAGATTTGTTTTAAAGTTATAAATTGAATATAAATACAACCTTTTATCGTCAATATATTCATTTATACAAATTTAAAGAAGAAATACCCATTTGTTTAGATTCAGAAACATTCGTACATCTTCGTATGACATATAAAAACATACTCTATTATTAATATAATATGTGATGTTTGTTTTGTTGCAGGGGAGGTGTTCTTTATACCGGTCTATGAAATTTCTCCCGGTTTGTCCTATGTAATATTTGTTGCACTTAGGGCATTTTATCTTGTAAACACCAGATTTATGTTCAATGGGGGCGTCTGTTCTACGTTTAAGGGATGAAGAAATGTTATTATTTGTACGGAATGCAAGGGTGATGTTACATAGGACAAACCAGGAGAAATTTCATAGACCGGTACAAAGAACACCTCCCCTGCAACAAAACAAACATCACCAAGTCAAACTACGCGCGTCACCTTGCTGAAAACAAACACGGACCAGGTGATTTTAAATCTAGTGTAGAAGCAATGCACGTTTGCAAAAAAGACAGGTTAATGAACGCGAATGAGGAATTCGAGATCTACAGAGCCTTCAAAAACGATCCAGATAACATTCTAAACGATCAACTTTTATTCGAATCGCATCGTTTATACGACACAGCCTTAAATTTTTAAAAGCGCTCAACAGTGGTCGTTATCAGCCGGACAATTAGCTGAGGCCGACAGACATGACTGAGTGCACTACGGTGTCAGACACGATGAATTTTTTGTGTTAGTGTATGTGTTGTTTAAATGTTTGACGTGCTCATATGAGTGAAATAATTTATCTGATGATGGGGTCAAGACCTCGAAACTAGTCAAAAACAATTCTCTTGAAATCACAAGACGGACCTACAAGGTAATTAATAAATTATATTTATTTGTGACTTGGCACCAAAAATGAAATCAAATCTATTATTAATTCCTTCACTATAATATTAATAGTTTCTAAATCATTTGATACATCAATATGAAATAAAAGCAATTAAAAGATAACATTTTTATCTTTATTTTGATAAATAATAATGTATGTTTATAAATACAAAAATGTTACAAATGGCCTACAGTTTTATAGGCCTTATAATTGTACACATTTACCAGTTAAAAATTCCCTCAGCATAGTTAGGTAGGCCTAGATAAAGCTGTTGTTTTTAAATAGTATTTTTTTAACCTTTTGCGCTCCATAGGCGAACTCAGTCCGACATCGCTAATTTGCCGTTGCGCTCCACTGTCGGACTCATTCCGACACACGTTTTAATATGATTTATATGTTCTAAACAAGTGTAGAATCTGTGGTTTTCGGTCTAATGAGACTTCAATGTTGTTAAAACAGTTTAGAAACCAGTGACAGATTATATTGGCTGTGGAATATATTTTATATCTCTCTGAAGTTGAACAGCTGTTTGCCAGTCATGATCAAGAAATACAAATAGCATCGTCTTTTATCTTGCGCCTTGTAACTTTTGTTTACGCTTTTTCAAGTGGTATTTATTTTTACTGTTTCTTATTATTTTGCAGTTTTGTGTAAATTTTGTTAATGTAAATAATGTAAAGATCTTGTTTTTGTTTTATTTTGTGTTGAGAAATGGCAACTGTTTAAACTATACGTTAACGTGGTTATGTACCATTATTTTGAAAAAATTTTATTGTTAAAATAAATTTTTGAATAAATATAAATACAACTGACACCTTAAACAGACATATTTACTGTAAACACTATTTTTAAAGCTCTAATCATTTTTATTACTACTTTTAAATTAATAAAAAAAACATATTTTTTTAAATTTGTTTTACCTAATATATTCAAAATAGGCCTACTCAATAAAAAAATGTTGTTAAACCTCAAGAATATTTTAAATATTATTTATTATGGTCACATTTAGTGTAATAAAGTATTTTAAAGGCTCTAAACTCTATTATTCTTATTTTTAATTTCAATACAAAACAAAATAACCGATTGATTTTTTTTACCGATTTTATTCAAAATAGGCCTACTCAATAAAACATTTTTTATTTAATCTTTCAACCATTTTTTCCTTATTCTCTGTTTTATTCCGAACAAAATGATATATAATAACTTATGTTTACTATTTCTAGGAATTTTTTTGCGAATTTACAAAAAATAATTCTGCAAACAGTAATATTTTAATTGGAGCTGGTGGATCAGCCAAGTGCCAAATAAATAGAGTGCAAAAGGTTAAATGTTGTATTTCTGATGTGTATCTAATTAATCTGCCTATGATTTTTCTCAGGGTTTACTAGTTATAAAAGTAATGTTTCTTTCTTTCTTATGGCGACATCGGTCCATCAGTTCCTTGGCATCCCAATATAACTTAGATTCTTCGATCTTCTTTGATCAGCGTCAAGCTTTCTACACACTGTCAGAAGATCTTTACTCATCACAAAATTTGTATGGTGGCACAAAGTACATTCATCTGAGGGTAGAATCTTCATCCTATGCAAATGTGCTGCCAAGCAGTCGTGTCCTGTGTTTAGGCAGAATGTGGCTACTGCCTCTCATCTTGGTTTTCCTCCCGAGTCTTCTCAATACCATGTTTTACTTTTAGAAACGGTTTTGAAAGAACTCACTGCTTGTTTCTCTTTTTATCGTGGTTTTGGTGGACAAGGTGTTCACAGTGGCTTTCTTATGTCAGAGCTGTGTGTCCCTCATTGCAAGTTTGTCCGCCATCTTGTTTCAAAGTATTCCGACATGAGAGGAAAACAACTGGGGGCAGATAAGTTTTCCCAATCATTGTAGATACTTTATCATTTTCTGCGCGTCATTTTCAGTTTTACTATTTATCTTCCACCGTAAATGCAACATTTTGGTAGGCTTTAGGTCTGTATAAGAGTTGTGGTAGAGCAAATGCTATTGCATTGATCTCTCCATCAAAGCTACTTTTGTTTTCTCCAAAGAGATGTAGTGTGAGAAAAGGGATGAAGAGATTCCAGTCTCAGCTCTGTTGCCCATGAGTGATCCGGGTGTCCACAAAGTCCCTACTCTTAATTTTGGAACAAGTAGAAATAAATAAATGAGCTTCAGGGTAGTTTTATATGACAAAGAGAGATGAATTTTGGTGTAACCGACCATCTCACCAATTACCCCAAAATGGGGGGTTGAGAGGATAATTAAAAAATCTTAAATACAAACCACCATCAAGTGATGCCTCATTTTAAAGGCCTTGATAAATGAAAAAGAATGGCTCAAATTAGAGGTCTCTATCTTAACCCTATCGAAAATGGCGGCCACCAGTCATAAGATGTCAACTTTGGGATAAGGGGAAAATTGGTCGGTTACACCAAAATTCATCTTCCTTTGTCATATAAAGATACCCCGAAGCTCATTTATTTTTGGACATCAGGTATATGTGAAACTAATCGTTTATTTTGTATCTTTCCTCAATCATTGCCAAAGTTATCTGTTTCAGTATTACTGGTAGGCATTCCATTTTCTTGAGATCTTCAGTTATACGTGAGTTTGTATTAAGTTGCAAATAATCAAGGTGGTTGCTAAATCTGCAGAACGGTTCATATTTCTGGATCATGTTGAAAGGACTTCAAAGGATCATGTATGTCCCTTGAAACAGTCAATGGGTCTCTGAGTGTTTAGGGTTTGTTTTTGTAGTGTCTTTTTGCCCATTTGTATGTGGCAAAGCTTGCAGGTTAATGTGTGCGTAACTTGCTTGTTGTTCTATCTCTGTGATTTTCGACAGGTTTTGAGTATATAACTGATAAATTAATGTTTTAAAGTTAATTATAATGGTGTTTACCTGATCATAGATAGGAGCCAACTGTTTACAGTGTCCACACCAGGGAGCATAGAACTCAACAAGAACATCTTTGGTTTCATCAAGAGCGATTGCTTCAAAGTTGGAAGCGACTAAAACTTTGACAGAGTTTGCGTCCCAGTCTTCAGGTAAGTCTTGAGATAACAGGTGTTGCTGTAAGTAAATATTAAAAAATGTATCTTTAACAAATTCATCAAATGCTGATTATTTAATTAAATTACAAGTGAAAAAACATGGACCAAGACCGGGATTC
>JAGFPH010009357.1:0-13652 GCA_018207615.1 Philaenus spumarius | reverse complement strand
CAAACCCAGGACCTTTACCATTCCATGGTAACGCTCTACCCACTGAGCTACCCTGTTCACACCAGATATTGGTCGGTGTTATCTCACTTGTACGTCTTACTAAATTTTTTTGAACCAATAGACTGGATACCTCGTACGAAACGACATTTACAATTTGTGGAGCTAGTAGGGGATGATAACCATCCATAAAATTATTACTTATTTTTAAACATACACTTCTTTTAAAACAATCATTAAATATCAAGCGTGAAAGAATTTTCTAATCATTTGTTGCACATACTTCAATCTGTTAAAACAGACACATCTAGTTGCAACCAAATCTTTTTAATTTCCTTGCAATATTTTTTGAGATTAATTGAAACATTGGTTATCGGACGTCTTGGGTTTCAACACGTTCGCTACCGCAATTGTAAATTTTTTTTAGTAAACATAGACTAGTGTCGCATCTATGCTACGACCGGTTTCTATCAACAGACTGATGTCGCAAATCTGCAATTCCTGGTCTAATTGAAATAGACCGACGTCCCATATTTGTGGCATTATTGTTTTGTTATTTAATGGTTAACTTTAAAAGTATTAGTCTATTTAAAAGACCTTATTTATTAGTATCAGAATGTAGGAAGGTCTGCTGCAAATGTGGCATTTGGTCTGCAATTTTGACATTTAATAATGTCTATTTTGATTATATTTTTCTAATATAATAAGATTTGTTCAATTTGAAGGTCCACTAGTGAAGAAATATACTCTTTTATGTGTAACTCCTAATATTTATATATGTTCAATCTATGTTCCTAATTTTGAATATGTTTTCAACAAGTTCTGTTAAATGTAGGGCGAGTACATTTTCTATATTTTCAAATTCGGCTAAATTTGTTCTATTACAATTTTTTTTTATAAAATGTGTTATTTTCTTAACACTTACCTCAGAACTATTATAAATAATCAAAGTAACAGTGTCACTTATGTGCGATGCTTGGACTTTAACGTTTCAGACAGACTAAACGTTGCATATATGCAATCACTTGAAAAATGCTAAAAACACTAAAAAAATTAATATTAATTTCTTAAACATACATTTAGGTAATTACTAAGTATATAAACTCATTTGAACAATGTCCTACTCTCCTAGTCTGTGTCATGTGCGAATGTCACGTAAGTCTAAGTATATTGTTTTACAGTGCCACGATAGTCTGTGGCAGCAACGCATATATGTGACGCTTGGTAGCGAATGTGTAAAAGGATTTTTTTTAATTAGCACGAATACGCTCATTTCAGTCTATCGAAATATGTAATTAGAAAAGATACTCACTTTGAGTTTGCCGTCAATAAAGTCTTGGACAAAAGACTGGATTGCCTCGCCAGAAAGGTCAGAACTGCTGGGCTTGTATTTTGCCATTTCTTCTTCTAATTTAATGACTCTCATGGCAGGGACTTCTTCTTTCTTCATGCCAAAGAATTCCAAGATACGTTGGTGATCTTCTTCGTCTGAATTGATTGTGACGAACAGCACCTAGAGAAATAAACGATAAGTTAAACAAAATTATACACCAGAGAAAGAAAATATAAAATTGAAATATCAATGTTTTAAATACCTACTCAATTTTTCTAGAATCTTTTTAGTAGATAAATCAATTTTATTCAAACAAAGCTCTACCGCTGAGCTAATTTGTAATGATGTAACTTTTCTGGCTAACGAACTTGTTCAAAATATTGACAAAAATTGTGCATTAATTTAAGGGGATGCAAGATTGCAATAGCTTAATAATATGTGCAATAAGTTAAATTAAAAAGCCCACATCACAAAGTTGGAAATTTAAAATAATTATTTTGCCAATTTAACACACTATGGAACTTAACGTTTTTGACTGACTTCCAAGTTTCTTGCAATTCGAGGTGACCTCAACCTCAATTAGCTTGAATTACCCAGTGCTCTAATGTATGTTTTTATAAATTCAATATATTATGATTAAAGAAACTTTAATAAATAACTCTGTTTAACTTAACAAAACATCTTATAAACGTAACATTTTGTAAATAAGAGCTAAGAAAACTGGACATAAATAATAACACATGGCAATTATTGTGTTAAGTAGGAAACAAAAATCAAAACAGTGGACAATAAAACTAGCAATTTTTACTTTCTCCCCCCTATATGTAGCATATGGAGAAAGTATTGTTTTCGACCAAATTTTCGAGTTTGAATTTTTAGTGGAATTGACTGTTTTGGTGCTCCCTGACCCCAAAAAATTTTTTAGTGGAATTATCTGTGTTGGTGCTCCCTAAACCCGAAAATATTTTTAGTGCAATTATTTGTTTTGGTGCTCCCTGATCACAAAAAAGTGTTTTTTTGGTGATGTCTGTCCGTGTGTCTGTTAGGATGTGTACAGAGCTGGAGACTATACCAACGGTCCGATTTTGATGAAATCTGGTATGTAGGTGTAATTCTGAAATATCTCCAGGCGATTTTAACCCCCCAAAAATGGTGAAAAAACGAGAAAAATTCAAATTTCTCATAAACGGATCTAACGATTTTTTGTAAAATTTGGCTTATTTGTAGCCCTTAATGTACCGTACCATATTCAAAAAACCGAATCTTTCTAAAAATTTTCGTTTAGGTAATGACAATAATAATAATAACCGATTTTTTGGGTTTTTGGCCAAAAAGGGGGTGGTTTTTCAAAACCTTTTTCCGTGCATCTATACAGGCCTAATTGACATGTTTGGTGCAAATTTGTTTGAAATAGATCGAACAGTTTTAATAATAATAATATTTATTAGTTACTCTCCTAATTTAATATGTGGGCCCCTCCTACTTTAGTACAATTATTATGAAGTCACAGTGAATCTGTTTAATAATTTAAATATGTTTGTGAGAAAGTATGTGGCAGTTCCAGGTACTAAGAAAGGATTATAAAATATTTTGCATTTAAGGGTTGAAACAATCCCTAAAACCTTTTAAATATTGGTTGTTTTATATCTCAAAAACCATATTTCCTATGAACATGGAATGTGATACACTATTGCACATAGGTGCTAGAGGCGCACTAAGAAAGGATTTTAAAATATTTTGCATTTAAGGGTTGAAACAACCCCTAAAACCATAAATATTGGTTGTATTATATCTCAAAAACGATATGGCCTAGGAACGTGGTACACATATTGCTTCAACTGGGAGAAAGTATGTGACAGTTATCCGGTTCTGTTTATTATTTAAAGAAATATGTTAACTAATTGTGAGCTATCATCTTGAACGCTAAAAATAACCCAAATGACAATACTATATGCAGACGTACCTTGTCTCTAAATTGCTTAGCGACAGATCTAGCTCCTTCCAGGTATGACCCAAAGTGTCCGGCAGATTCGGAGAAGAACAACAGTAAATGGCTTTTGATTTCACCGCCAAATATTTTCTGAGCGGTTTCGTGGTTGAACTCGACGACGAGAGGAAGCGATTCTGTTGTGATGAACTTCTTGATGGCTTCTACGTTGCTTTCTCCGGTGAATTCAGCTTGTTTATCATCAAACTAAAACATTAATTAACAATTACAATTGCTAGAGACAGTTAGGCCTATGGTAATAGTAAAAATTACATAAAAATATTTCAACCTTCTGCAAAAAGCTTTCAAGAGGCCGAAATTGACCATAAAGAGAGAGGATAAATCTATTTAATTTTGACATTCATGTTTTTAATACTTCTTTTTGCATTATACTAAGCCTTCTCTCTTTCTGCTAATTACTAAGACTATGTAAATATAATTACTATTTAAAAATATAAATATGAAAAACCTGAATATTCACAACGTTTAAATTCCAGCAAATAAAAGATGGGTCTAACAATATAACCAGATGAAAATATCACTACTAATGTAGACTTTCTGAGAAAATGTATTATAAAACGAGGTATAATAGGATTAGGTGGTTTTTAGCCAGGGTAGGACCAAAAGGGAAGTCTAATAGGTGAAAATGGATTTAAAAAATGCTAATTTTGAGTTCCCCTTAGTTGTCAATAAAGACATTTAAAATTTACAAGCCTATTACTAATTTGAGATGACGTTCAATTTGTGTTACAATGAATTCATTTTTAGATGTAGGCCTAATAGTAAATTTCTAAACTTAAAGAAGTAATGAATGTAGTAGATTTATTTCATTAAGTTACTAAACTCTAAAATTGAAATCTTATGTTGACATGACAGCATTAAAATTTGTTACCCAAAAAAAGTGATATTCACTTTAGATGAATTCATAACTTTATAATTTGTTTTGGTAAGCAAATAGGCTAGCAACCTATTTCACTAAGAAATTTTAACAAAACCTCAAAAAAACAATCTAATATTATCTTCACCGGCTGACACTAATTTAAATTATTATGATCAACACAGTGTCGACCCAGACATCTTATAGATGTTGCATGCGATGAATTACATGTTGGAGTATAAAAACTATGCACTTTTGAGTGGTGGCAACAGTTGAAATACCGAGGACTACAAAGGCGACCTCACAAGATAGCAGTAGCGTTGCTTGTTGAGTGTAGCATGTTCTATAATACACTATAATTTTATTATACAGTGCGTCATTTTAGTTGTATTCAACATGTTAGTACGAGATAATTGTGTTTGTTTATACTAGATTTAGTTCAGTATAGTTATACAATGTCTGCCGGACATAAATGTGTTTATTTAATTTTGGTAAAACTGAAAGAATAGAATCTAAATTGAAAAATTTTTAATTTATAATACATGTGAATAGAAAAAAATAGTGGATTGTGAACTCAGGTATGTAGCTTAATTATTACACTTTACAAAATATGTTAAACTCAAAGGCAGTCTAGAAAATTAAAGTAGCCTACCTTAAATTTTAAAATTAAAAATCAACCAAATAAAAAAGAAAAGAAATTTCATTATATAAATTTGAAAGAGACAATTTTAAAACTATTTTCCTACATAGTCGCCATTTGAATTGAAGCACTTATTATAATGATGCACAAGCTTTCAACTCCGTCTCTGTAGAATTCTGCCATCTCAGATTTCAACAACTGGTTAACTGGTCTGTGCCTAGCATGGCAATGGAGTAAGGTGGAGCTGCCATCTTGGCATCAACACGTTGGGAGGTGCGTTCAGAGATTAGGTTTTTATAGACAAATGGCAACTTTTTGAGGCAGGTAATAATGAGTGAAGGTTGAGTAAGGTAGTGGTGCATTCAGTTTAAAAATGGTTCATGATGGGGTTGGCCTAGCCCTGTAACTGATGAAGAAATTCAATGACAAACTTCGTGAAAATCACAGCTTTATGATTACGGAATTCTCGTTTCATATCCCCCAAACTTCACTGCATGAAATTGTAACGTGGAAGCTTGGTTATCACAATTTTAGTGCAAGATGGGTGTCACAAATCTTGTCGAAAGACCACAAAAAAAAAACAAACAGTGTCTTAGTGCATAGCTGAATTTTCTCAAAGCCTACGACAAGAATGGTAACGCACTTTTCAATCATGTCATAACGTAGGTAAGCATCTCAATTGAGACACAAAAAGACAATCCAGAAGTAGGATACACAAGTTCTCCCAGAAAACCAGTAAAATATTTACAAACATCAGCCAAAACAATTATGGCAACTGAGTTTTGAGACGCTGAAGGAATGTTTCTGATTGATGTCCTTGAACATGGCGCAACAATTAACGAAACAAACAATACAAAAACCAGCATTGGAGAAAACTGAGTAAAAAAGTGTTGTTTTTCCACGACAACGCACGGCCACACTAATCGTTGAAAACATCTTATGACTGGCTGCCATTTTCGATAAGGTTAAGGTAGAGACTTTTAATTTGTGCCATTCTTCTTCATTTATCAAGCCCTTTAAAATGAGGTATCACTTGATGGGGGTTTGTATTTAAGATTTTACCTTCTCAACCCCCCATTTTGGGATAAGGCGAGAAACGGTCGTTTACACCAAACTTCATCTCCCTTTGTCATATAAAGATACCCCGAAGCTCATTTATTTATTTCTACCTGTTCCAAAGTTAAGGGGGGAGGGGTGGGACTTTAGGTCACCTGGTATATAAATGTATACCATGTTATTAGGTATGTTACTAATTTATTTTTTATTTTAAAACTTTATTTTATATTGATATCCTCATACTGTAACTTTCTAGGTCGTTACATATTTAGACCACACCCCTACTAAGACACTACCTTTACATATAGTTGAGAACCATATTATTAAGTTAGTTTATAAGTGTGTATCAGTAACTTTCACCGACGATGACGACTTGGCCTACTACTAAAAGTATTATTTGTATATATGAACTACAGCTTAACATACCTTCTTGAAAAGAACAATTTTATCTCCTTCAACTTTGAATTCCGATGATATCGCAGAGTCGGTTGTAATTGCGAAGGGATGATCATCAATGTCATCAGCAACAGCAAGAAAGGCTTTGGCAAGTTCTGAAGTTTGGTCCTGCACAGAAAGTAAAATTAACATTAAAAATTATTATTTAAATGATACTACTTTGATGAAATTTGTACAGATGACATAGGTTTTGTCATGCTTTTTTTTAGCTCAGCAGCGATATAAAAATTAGAAAATCTCTCTTTAACTGTTGGGACCAATCTAACAGAAGAAAAGTTGGCAATGAAAATGGTTTATGAATACATGTGTATTTGAGTTAAACATTTTTTACAATAATGCTTTTCATCTTAACGAGAGAACATCATATAGTAGGGACAAGTGAGTCAACTGCATTAGCGATATGGATGCTCCGTACTACAATTCTATTAAGAGATCCCAACTAATAAATTAAATAAACTCAGAGATATATACATATTACAATTGAATATAAAACACATATTTTATTTTATTATGTAACATATTAAGTTTCCTTATTGCAAATTAAAATATATAACAAAAGAGCAAGTGAAAATGTTCTTTACTATAAAATTGGCTTGAACCATGTTTTTTTTTCACACATTGACATAAATTCAAATTGAAAGTAGCTTAAATGTAAATAATCCAGTATAAGAAAAGTGTTTCAAATTTTGATTTACCTTGAAGAAACCGATGATTACAACATTGCTGTCTTCCACTAATTGCTTGGCCTCATCTACTGACTCTAATGTCTTAGCAGCAGGTCCGGTCTTCTTCAAAATCCAATTTACAATATCTTCAGCCTGTCTGCCTCCTAGATACAAACAACGTGTCAAATTAATAAAACTTAATAAATACTATGTAAAATCTGGGCAATAACATCTTTCGTTAAGAAAAATCTATTTTGAAAAGTCATAAAACAAAAACATTCAGTGCAAGTTACAAAAAACGACATCACTACAGCCCTATAGACGGATTTGCCAACACTATCAGCTGAGTTTTGTCTACAAACTTTTATTCGATTCTAACCTCTCTCAGAATAATGTGGTATTTTAAAAGTTTTGTTTTGTTTAGGTAACGTACCTTTTCTGACTAAACGTCAATTCCTATTCCTGTTTTCTCCACGGATGACCGGTTTCGATCTCTCTGTTCAGATAATTATCAAATCCATTGTTACACTAACGTTACATTCGACTGAACTCCGTTAAAATATTTTTTTACATAATACTTTAACACAAAACGCATCACGAAACACTTAAAATGTAGAAAGTCATGATATCACTCACGTGTGTATTAGTAGAGGACATGTCCTACGTGTAGAGGCATCGAAACTAGTCATCCGTAGAGAAAACAGGAATAGGAATTGATGTTTTTTTCAAAAAAGGTAAGTTACCTAAATTTATTACTCATATACCCTAGTCCGGAGGTTAAATGCCAAAAATTAATTTGTTTTGTTGTTCTTATTATTTTATTTTCTGTGATAATATACTAAGTACTTTTCAGTTAATTTTACATATGTTTAGTTTATATATGAAGTTTATTTTTTACTAAAAGGCCAATTTAGACGGATTGCAATTTGAAAATTTCGTGTGTGATGTTTTGAAAAATTAATTTTCAAGCGCCGTAAGTAATTTTGAAGATGACTCAGATGATGTTATTTGCACAATATGAGTGAATGAGACTGAAAATTATGTAAATAGTAATGGTGGTTTGTGAAGGACTTCTAACTTCACAGAAGAAACGTCTGCAGGTGGCCTCCTAACAATTATGGTCTGATGTCACAAATTCTTCACTTCATCTGGCTTACACGTTTATATCGACAGGTATTACACCAGCCATGAATTGACAACAGAAATGCTGAAGTTAGACTTACAGTACTGTTATGCCAGAGTTGGCATGCCCCTCAACTAAAACAAAATTGCGAGAAGATAAAGAGAGGTGATATTATTTCTCAAAGAAAAGAAAATATCTTAGTGGTTTCATGGAAAGATAAAAGGGTTGTACAAGGACAATATGACCCCCTAATAATTTCCCTAATAAACCACAAGATGATAAGCCTAACGTACTCCTGAACTGTACACAACATATGGGAGCAGTAGACAAAATCAACCACTTTATTTCTTCATACCAATTTATGCGTTGAACCAAAACGTGGTATCACAAAAGTATTTTTGTGTACTTGAAGTTAGTGTAGTGAATTCCTACCTAATTATATAAGGATATGCAGATCAAGAAAACCATAAAGCATTTATGGAGAGTTTGGTGAGAGGCTAGGATGCAGGATCGACTAAAGACAAGAAAATGAAAAAGACCAGTTCAAGGACCACCAGAAGAACGTCTCAACAGAAGACAGCATTTTGTGGAAAAGAAGCAAAAAGGCTCTTTGATGTGTGTTGTTTGTTCCAAGAGAGGGCTCGGGAAAGAAACTGCGTATTTTTGCAAGACCTACTCGTCCAAACTTGCCCTCCATCCGGATGTGTGTTTTGAAGAACACCATACGTTGCTAAATTATTAGAGGTTAAAAAGTTAATTCATTTTAGACAAATGTTTACACATAATAGACACTGACATTGTTTTTCATTTTTGTATTTATTTTACAAAGAAAATCTTATGTTTTACCTTTGTTTGATTAGATCTAGGTAAATTCAAGTTCAGCCATTTTTGTAGTGTTATATTAAATAAATCTTTAAAAAACCTAATTTTTTATTCTTTTATACCCTTTACAAATTCTATTTAATAAAAAAAGTTTGCGAAAAGATTGTTTTTATATTTTAGGCTACATAAAATAACCATTTGTTCAAAATCTTCTATTCTCTTTAGAAAAGTAAGAAGGTTACCAACTTAAATCTATCCATATAATAAAATCTGTCTATATGTTCATGACGACATAAATATCAGGCTCACCGTGGGAACGGTTAAAATATGTACAACAGTAAAAGATAATAAAGCAGGTACCGTACATAATATTATAGTATATAGAAAAACTAGATCTCGGTAACCGTTGCAAGAAACTGATTCAAAATGTTTCTTTATCTCCAATGAAGACAGGGGTCAATGTAAGCTACTTTTTAGCCATACATTTATCAGTTAACTTTACTTCCTTAGATAATAACGTTATCTCTACAACTCCCCCTCCTACAGAACAACACTATTTTGTCACTTTATACTTAACTGGGATAGATTTACAATAAGTCAATTACACTAAAAAAAAATGTAAAAAGAAAAAATGTGCATTAAGAATTTTAAAATTAGCGATCCCCCTTTCTCTTAATCATAGAGACATATAAAGTATGTAACATGTTTAACCGAAATACAGACAGACATATCCAATTACAGCCTTCGAGAGGTGCAGCTTGAAAAATATAAATTCATAAACTTTTTTAAATTAAAATTTAGCTTGAGACTCTTGATAATTCAAATTACTTGGTAACACAAACATTACTTGTTCCCTGATAAAGCTTCATTAGTTGTTTAAAAAAAATTGATTATCTCAAAATATTTTTGGGGGAAACTTTTCAACCTATCTCAATTTTAACTCCCAATGTTTCCCTTTTAAAGAAGCCTTGAATTAGTAAATTTTAGTTTTTGAATGTAAACATAAAAGTCATATTATTTCATGATATAATAGAACAACTGTCACTAAACTGTAAAGAAGCCAATTAATTCAGTTTGGAAATTATTGAAGTGTTGTTTTCTTCTTTTTAAGTTAACCTTTAACTATAAAATTGTTTGTATTCCTCACATATTGATAAACCTTGCATTAGATAAATTAAAATGCTGTGAAATTTGAAACTGATATTAAGTTGCCAAAAGTATTACAAAAGAAGCAATTGTTTGGATTTTACTAAAAAAATTTAAATTAAATAAACATAGTTTTTTTTAAAACAGATGCTATTTTACAGACTTTATGCTCTGAATTACAATAAAAATGAACATCAATGTTATAAAATATTCATGATTAACATTTGTACTTAAAAGTTAAACAAAAAATTACAGGCTAGATTACCTGAATAAGGAAGAGGACTGCCATTCTTGTAAAACTTAAGTGTAGGATAACCTCGAACACCGTGTTCTTCTGCTAACTCAGTTTGTTCAGTAGCATCTACTTTGGCTAACTTGGCTGTGGGTAGTTTTGTTTTTAAACTTTCAGCTGCCTTGACAAATTCAGGAGCTAACATTTTGCAATGGCCACACCATGGTGCATCTGAAAAGAAAAGAATTGAAGTTTTAGTTTGAAAATTTTTTGAAACTGACTTATAAAATATACTGTGTATATTTACAGCGGAAATTTACATTACGACCCAACGCCAACAGAAATGCAATCATTAAAAAAAATTGCCTGAAGTTCTAACTTACAGTCTCTAGTCACAGCGGAATGTTTACCTGCATTCAAGATTAAGGGTCGGCTCAAGTAAAACAGAAAGCAACCTGCGACTCCAGCGTAGCGGCGGTAGGTTACACGGACATTGCTCATCCTAAATCCATTTAAAACCCGCAATTGTTCAAATAGCGTTTTTTTTTAAATACCAAACTCTTGGGGACAAAATTCTTCATCCGAATGGCTAGGTAATTTTTCGCTATAATTAATAGTTACAACGTAAACAAATATTTAAAATCACCCTATAGCGGCGGTATGTTACACGGACATTGCTCAGCCTAAATCCATTTAAAACCCGCAATTGTTCAAAGAGCGTTTTTAAAAAAATACCAAACTCTTGGGGACGAAATTCTTCATGCGAATGGCTTGGTAGTTTTTCGCTATAATTAATAGTGACAACATAAAAAAATATTAAAAATCAATGTTTTAAATTGTTAATAAATATTAAACCAAATATTTTTCTTAGTTTTGGAAAAGCCATTTGCATGCATATTGGCCATAGCTTAAAAATGAAATATCGTTCATAATTATCCGATCAAAAATAAAGGAAAAATTTGGATTTTAATTTAACATTGGTCTTATGGAGTGTCAGCCAACATGGCCAACAGCTAGAGCCGACCCTTAATAGTAGAATGTAAAAAAGGGATACAAATTCCTAGTACTAGGCCTATATGTTTTCAATTCCTTTCGAAGTCGCTAAAAATTTGTACTTAGAACAAAGTAGGCCTACTGCTAAAATGACGCTCCATATGTGTTAAACTAAGGAATTGAATTTATTGCCACACTAGTATTTCTTTTTTAGTTACAAAATAATATGTTGGTCTACTATGGATCGTTTTTAAGCTACATGCTAGTCATTAATTTATTAATTTAGTAAGTTACTTTCAGAATAAACATGGTTAAGCCTATGTTCCAAACATCTCACTAACATTTATGCTAATATGCTGTTATTATCACCATCATACCTGTTTATTATTACTTGTAGGCTACATCACAAAAAAAAACAATTAACTCTATACAATAGGGCCTACACAAATCTTTTAAAGGGAGAGATTATTGATATTCAAATACTTAGGCTACTAACTTAATCTTATTGTATTACTGATAAATAAAATCAAAACCGTTTTAGAAGTAATTCATATTTTTTAAGCTAGATATTGTTTAACACAATATACAGTATAAGCCTACACAACATTAAATTGAAAAACATAATGTGTATGCTTCTTTCTCAGATAAATGTACCGTAGTTTCTATATATTTACAAATTGTATCAATAAAACTTGATAACGGGTCCAAATATTTTAAACTTTCAAAAGCTAAAAAGTTAGGTTATTTTATCTTACTGAGAATAAAGATTAGTACTTTTATTAAGTGTTTTAAATGAAGGTAGCAAATATTTATTATTATTTCATAAGAACCAAGTTTTTAACATTATATTTTAATAGTAATAGGCCTAGTTATTAATAATGCAGGATAGTTTAATTATAACTAACAATTTGTCAACATGAATAAATTAAAATAATCATTTAAGGAATTATCAAATTTACTTAAACTTGAATAAAAGCTTGGGAAATACCTATGTCAGTGTCACTCAAGTTCATCGGACAAAATAAAGAGAACTAGGCTACTTCTCAATTTCTAGAAATGTACAGACATACATAAACAGTATTATAAATAAGCTACTTAATTGTTTAGCAAATACAAACATAGTTAATAATACCTATTAAATAGCAATTGTAAACATAACTGCACTTAAAATTATACAATTAAAATCAAACTGCGATAAATTTATTGCTCCGTAAACAGTAAAAGACTATATTATCCCATGAAAACATCAAATGTATTTTTACAGGTTTTATTTTTGGTTGTGTGTTTAATAATATTAGTAGAATAATTAGCACTGTGTGTGTCCGATTTAAAGCCAAATTTTCTAAGGTTCTCATTTACAGTCATGAAAATTAATTTTCTGCATTCCTACTCTTTCCTCATGAATTTTGGTTTTTTAGGGAGGAAATGTGTTTATCAATCAAATGGAACTACTTTGTGTGTTTGCCTGTCAAATTATGAACAATAAAGTATGACTATATATTACAGTAGAGCGTCGAAAATCCGAACTAATTGGGACCGAGGGGGGTTCGGATTATCAATTTGTTCGGATTTTTGGAAACAACCAAGAAACTGTCATTTAGGCTAAAATATAGGCTATGCCCTTTAATCGATTAAAGTGGTTAAACAGTACAAGCAGTAATGTAATTACAATACAGTATGTAAGACTACTTACATATTATGATTTAGAAGAACCTGCACGTATACACAATAGGGCCAAGATGATTAGGCCTACACTAGTAACTCTTAATTACAGTACAGTACATAATTAAAAGTTCACTTGTACATTATAGTTAACACAAACGAAAAATAAAAAAATACTGTACAGTATAGACGGGGACAAGTATAGAGGGAAAGGTGTAGGGGTCGGTCAGCCCAAAACAATGTTATTGTTGTAAAACCGACCACCTAATATGTTTTTAAACGCCTCAAAACTGGAATCATTTACAATACTATTATTGTAATAGCCAACTAGCTCGTCAACGGAGAGTCGTAGGATTTTAATTCAAGTTTTCTCTCATTGGTCTAAATCTTGCGAAAAGATTGACCCGTCACTTGTTTTTATTTGGTTAGTGGTTCAAATTATAATATTTGTATTGGACTGAACTATTTCTAAGAGTTTAAGGGAGGTGGTGACAATGACCGCAGGCACGAGGGTGGCCGGTTTCACAACAATAGCATTGTTTTGGGCCGACCGACCCCTACACCTTTCTCTCTATACTTGTCCCCGACTATACACTACTGTATGTACGACACACTATATGATGTATCAAACCCCATCTTAATCGAAAAGTAATAATTAACCAA
>JAGFPH010009356.1:7027-38388 GCA_018207615.1 Philaenus spumarius | reverse complement strand
AACCCCCCCCCCCCCTAAAATTTCGAATTTTTTAAAAATCTTTCTTAGCGAACACCTACGGCCCTAGAGGAAGCTACATACAAAATTTCATTCCAATCCGTTCGGTGGTTTTTTTTTTTAGTAACTTTCATCCCCCTAAACCTCCCTAAAATTTCGAATATTTTGGAACCCTTTCTTGGTGAGCACCTATGGCCCTAGAGGAAGCTACATACCAAATTTCGATTAAATCCGTTCAGTAGTTTTGAGATTTCGTGATGAGTCAGTGAGTGAGTGGTATTTGGCTTTTATATATATATTTATTATTTATAATAGATGTTACATGTATATAATTAATTAATTCATTACATAATTTTAATAACTATAGCAATAACTTAATATTGGTAACTTAAACTGTGTGATCAATACTTTATATAATTATATACAGCTAGTTGATAAATAATATAATGTAGTATAAATACTAAGCGTATTTACTTATGAAAGGAAACCATTGGTAACTTGTCTTTCATTTTATCATTTTTAACCACTTATTATTTACTTTCCAAATAGTTTAGGAACTTATTTAAAAAAATGTAAAACTTCTTTAACAAATGTATAACATAGATTGTAATTCAGTACTCAAAGATCTTAATGGATATAGTTTACTTTTAACATAGTCCCATTAAAATTCCTTTGCATTTGGTATAAGTACGTAAGGCATACACTTCGGTATGTTAGGCGATGTCCAACGCTTTATTAAATTCCCACGTAAAAGCCATTGCGAGGATTTAAACACTTTGGTTCATCACATTTTTGAAAACATGACAAACTATATAATCGTTAGTTTTGTTCGTTATATTATAAAGAACATACATTTTTGTAGTTATAGTTAAATAGGAAGTTTGTACTTTTAAACTTACTTTTACTTCTTTGCTAAACAAATCAACAAACAAATATACATACAACAACACAAAGAACTGATGTCTAATCTTAATATTTTTTCGCCAGCATACTAATTAAACGGTACCAAGGAACAAAAAAGTCATCAGTTTTATAAATATCAAAACCATTCACTAACGTTAGAATTTATATGAGATAAATCATTGTTAAATACAATACGTGCATAAATACCGGCTGTCACCGAGTCGAACAATACATAATACTCCAGAGCATTGTATGGAAGGAAACGAAGGGTTGTATAAAATAAAGCAGTAGCAAACGGATAGAACACGGAATAATATTACACACCATTTCAAAAGATATTGTGATATTTATTTGCATATTAAGTCCTTTATTTGGATTCATTTTGTATATAGCTGACATTTTGTATCATCCTTTTAAAACATTCAAATTGTTAAACTTTTATTCATAATTACCAATAATCAAAGATTTAAACAAACTTAAAGATTCCGGTAGTATAATAAATCTCGCTTTATTTGTAATTTGGTTGATGTTTTTATGTTCATAAGTAAAAACTAATCAAAGCTGGCTGCAAGATGTCGGGTTGGTTTAACTGATACTGTATCTCGAAATCGTCCTTTATATGGTTACCATAAGTTTAGAAAGGAAAGGGATGTCATAAGACATTCTGCAACATTTGTCAATGCTCTGAATTGCGATAATTCTTGAAAACTATAAAAGTTATTTACTTGTTACCTTAATAATACTTAATGAAATTATATACATACAAATATTATAAACTTTCTTCTACAGTTAGTGCTTATAAGTATAACTGAAAGCCATTTGAAGTTTATTTAACAGATGAATTTAACTTCTTTTAATTTATTAAATTTCATTAAAAAGAGAATAAAAAATTACAAGAAATTACTTTTCAAAATATAGTAGCATTCTACCCAATCACTAACGTGGGAATATTAATGCCAAAAATTCTTTTACAGTGATTTCTAGTAATTGTACATTTGCTAGTAAGAAAGTGCAACGAAGTTTTCTGTGAAACAATTAATTTTAATTTTAAATTAGAACACTTATATTTCCAAACTTCTTCAATAGGCCTACATATTTACTAAAATGTATTTATTAAAAGATAATTAATACAGTTTACAGTTTTGGTTAGAGATATATTGGTCTTTCACATACTGAAAATCCACTACAATATTACTGTTTCACTATAAAATTAACAATAAATATGAACTGTTTATTTAAATAAATAAAAAAAATAAAAACATTAGTGAATTATTATTTCTGATCATTTTGAGTAGCTTGTAAAAAACGATCGCGGCCACACGTACGTTCGGCTCGCGTAATTATGAATACAATTTAAATGTCCCTATCGAGTGTTGTATTGAGTTATGTGTTACATGTTGTTTGTGAATGTTTTGTATAAGTGTTTCATTTTAAAAACTTGACGCGCATAAACAAATGTAAAGTACTAGTAAAGTGTAGGTTTGATAATGCCTGAATAGAAAAGGCGAAACGTACGTCACCAGGGAATATAAAAGAAAAATAAAGGACTGAGAGCTGTAAGTACACAAAAAAGTAAAATTATAATTAGTGAATTAGTTGAACATTTTATTAGAATACAATATCTGCCATATTATAGTAATTTTTTACTGTTGATCTATTACTACGTATATATTTGAATACACTCAGTTTTATCATGACTTAATCTGATCTTAACCAAATACTTAATTCCATACTATTGAGTCGAGGATTTTCATTTGGAAGACGTACTTTTAACGCAGTTGGTCGCTTAACTCTGGAAAATGCTACATACAACATGCCATGCATGAAAACTGACGATCTTAAGTCCACGCCGACCGAATGCTTATCCTAACAAATAATAATTAGATAATTTATATATCCTTGATAGAAGTGTAAAAGAGCTACTTAGAGATTGTTTAACCTCTATATGTGCATGTAGGTGATGTAACCTATCCAACGAATATTCATTCCATATTTGATATTGTTTATGTATCTTATAAATAACAAATAATAATTATAATCATTACTTAATTTATATTACCTTTATAGAACTACAAAGAATGCAGAAACTGGTGAAAAGGTTTTCAAAACGGTTAATAAACAGTATAAAAATAATGTTTTAGTTACGTTTGGTGTTTGAATAAAGAAATAAGTTGAAAACTATCTACCTGATCCATTGTTAATTATTTATGTTTGTTAAATAGTGCATAAACATCTGGAGCTAAAATTAACAGATTAACATCTGTTTGTAAAACATCTGGATTGTATTATTTATGATGTATCTATTCGCCTACTTAGTTACTTTAAAGATGGTATATAAAAGAAGTTAAGAATTAGGATACTTAGCTCATTTTTGCAGACATAAGACCTAGCGCATTCGATTGCTGACGTCAAAAAACCCCTATATGCAAATGTTCAATCCAAATCGTTAGAGCCATTAGCGAGATCCCGAAATAATGTTATATAAAAATGTACAAGAATTGCTCGTTTTATAAGATTAAATTCAATTTATTTTACTACAAGAAAATTAATTATATACACAACTAAAACCATGAAAGGAGAACATTTTTTCCATAAACATTCATATAAAAGTCTTTACATGTAAGACAAAATTAATTTTCGCTTGATACATGTTTAGTTTTATTCGTAACTGTTTGATATTATATGATGTAAATCACAAGTTAAAAAAACAAGGGTGGTGATTTGTCAAACTACACACTCTGACAGAACAGGTTATTGGTAAAGTTGGGATTTATTGTTTGCAATGACAAGGTGTCATGACCCCGCTGTGCTCTGGATCATTAAATAGAAACGACTTGACACTGTAACATGCTGTTAAAAATAATGGTGTATTTGATATTTGTTTAACGTTTTAAAATAAATAGGCCGTTATTTAAAAAAGAAATAAAAAAGCCATTCACCTCAAATGGTTTCTGTATTTTAGGAATTAATTTAAGATTTATATTCGAGTAAAACCATTATAGTTAAAGGTAATTCAATATTGTAGAATTGTATTTTATTAAAAATTTAGAAAGGTCATAAATAATGGATAAATATTTCTCTGCAAAAGATTAATCCATTTGAAGAAAAATCTTAAAATAATAGACTATCAATTGAAAAAAAAAACCTTAATATATAAAATATAAAACAAATTATTATATTTTGTTGACAGAAAAGAAATAAAATATTAAATTTCATTTTTCAATGTAAACATATACTTATGGTATTAATTAAGACATATTAAAATAATAATTAAATAAATCGTAATTTAAACAAACAAAACTTTTAGTAGTAGTCTATATGGTTAGAAATATGAATGTAGCATATTATACAAAAATCAGTTATAATTTAAACTTTAAATACTTAAATTACGAAATACCTCTATCGTATTTTCATACCAATATTTGCAGACGAATACATATTTAAATTAACACCATAAGAGTTTTAGAAATACAGCTAATGATAAACTAAAGTGATGTTTAAATTGATTTAAAATTGGTATTAATACACAACGTCTTACGATACTAATATATAAAAAGCTGTTAATGAAATCTTAATATTTTGTTGTGTATACTTAAATTAATTACAGATAAATTTATTACACTACTACATCAAAGGCAATGGTTTCACCTATCTCCCAATATCTTATCATCAAAACATATTTAAATAAATTTAAAGTAAGAATTTTTTTATATAATTAGTTATTAATATAAAAAAAATCTGTTTAAAAACTAGATTAACAACACAATTAAATGCATCAAGTTACAAAACATTCACAAGAAACAATCATCTATAACAAATGGTATTTTGTTCAAATGTTTAGGAAACCTACAGAAATGTTGTTAATTAATTTTAATGTTTATCTGTGCAAAGGCAAAAATAATCCAATATTATGTACCTAATAACGTACGTTAATTTACTCAGGAGTGACCAAAGAACTGTTTCGTACATATAGGTGTATCCAAAGGAATAATGTTATTTATTTTATTACAGGCTTACATAGGTTGAGAATTTAGATAAAATATATTTACTTAAACTTTTCTAATAACTGATTCGGTTCAATGATTAAATTTTTGGGGTTATTGAAAATCACTTAAATAAAATGGAAATTACGCCTTGTGTTAAAATTCGTCGAGTGTACAGATTGTTCTTGTTTTAAACTAATTGTAGATACATTAGGTAATAATTACTTTTTTCTAACGTTATAAATTACGCATTTTTATTATTCTTACCTTTGGATAAATTTTAAAAGATCACAAACGTACCAAACACACGAAATTGTAAAATAATATTTTTTTCAACGATGGAACACAAGCTTAAATAAACATTAAGGTGCGTATACACTCTCGCGCGCCTCGTATTCGCTGCTCGTTGGACGTGTTGATTTCAACGAACCTCCAGCGATCCAAACAAAACCCGCGATCATTCTGAATTTGAGAACCTGCTGCAGAAGATTGGGCCTCACGTTTCTAAACAGGACACTTATTTCCGCCCAAGACAGGTGTATAAATAAACTATACGTACCTTTTGCTATACGCTATATTGCTGGTAGTAATCATAGGCCTCAAAGTTGGGATTTAATTTAAACAAATGTGAAATAGGCCTAAAGTTTAATTAACCTTGGTTGTTATACAATTATAAATAATGTAATTTTAAGATCGTTGTACAGGTTAGCTATACATTAAAATAAAGAATACTCGAAAGAAGTAATTGATGATAAATATTTGTATTAAATCAAAGAATTTTAAAATTCACGATCTGTTGGCCAGTTTTTTTATTAAAATTGAATTTACTTTCTGAATTCAGACTAGAAATAAAATATCAAATACATACAAAAGTGTTTCTTAAAACTAATAGGCAACTGAGGAATTATTTTGATGATAATGAGAAATTAGTTATAAATTAGTTGAATTAAACATAAGAGGGGTTTTCCGATAGGCATAGATTAACTACATTTTTTTATTTTCTCTGAACACTCCATAACTGACAAAGCAATCAACAACCAGTGCGCACGAAAAACTACAAATCTCTCAAGTCCAAATCTGATCGGCGAACACACAAAGGGTTCTTTGAAAAAACCGACAGGAGATCCAATACCCCGTACTAACTTAGAGAACTCGTTGCGCGCGCGTGACGCAGCGCACAAGTTTATACGTACCTTTATATGTAAAATATGACGTTTTTATTATTTTATTATTGCCAATAAATACATTTTAATGTAATATAAACATGCAATTATTTTAAAAAGTTTCGTCAGTTAATTCATCGTTTAATAAGTTTTAAACATTATTGTGATTAGCTGGAAAACACAGTATTGAGTGTTTTTAGCAAACGGATTGGGAAATAACAGTAACTTTTTACAAGTTTTGTGATAAAACCTGGGTTTTTCGAAATTGAATGGAATAAATAGATTGTATTAATATCTACATAATATAAATATACAACTGCCAACTTCTTTGTTCTTAGGAGAAATACTGTTGTATACGAAGTACTAAATTACTGAGAAATGGATTGCTTTTACTAAAAGTGGAAACATTTAATTAAAAAAATTATGGATCAAGTTTTGTAGTTTAAAAATAGTTAGATGATTGCAACTTGTAGGGAGACCGAAATAAAATTTTAGTATAAGATATAAAATACAATTATTACAAATTCTATAACACTGTACTTTGCAAAAAAATTATACTCAACAAACTTGAAAGCAGTTGCTCATAATTTTTGTTAAAGAAGTTACATTTGTTGATTTTTCGATTTATATTAAATTATTTATTGGTTTTGACAAAGATAATACATCTTGTACTAATTATGTAATTTTATTTTGAGCCCAATTTAAATAGCTAGCTAACTCTTGACAAGTATAGAGACATGTATCTGGGTTGCGTCAGACCATACATCGTGTTACAAACTGAATGCATTATGCAACTGTAATTAATGCAAGTTATGACGTGAAGGACATGAAGTTGTCAGATATGTTGATAAGCTTGAACTTAGTAGGTGTCAGTTTGCCATTAAAGTGCCACTGGATGTAGGTTAAAAGTAATTTCTATCAAATAATCAAGTCCGTTATAATAATTTTGAAATCGACTCTGAGTTCTTCCTGTTTGATAATTTTGTTCCTTTTTTAAAAAGTTGTAATTCAATTTTTTAAATACAATATTTTCTTTGACGTTTTTTTCATTATATATTTTTAAATATTAAACATATAGTAATCATTTATTATAAATCAGAGTAACATATTCCTAATTAATAATATTTTAAGCATTTCACAGGCTTGCCTAAAATTAGAAAAACCAAATAACCCATTAGGTGCGAAAATAAGTTCCTTTAAGAACCACACATTAAAGGAAACTACTAACTAAAGCCATCATTTTAACCCCCCCCCCCCCTCCCCCTTTCACCTGAAAACAGACACTGACTGTAATGATTCGAATTCAGGATTGGAACGAAATTACTTTACTTTTGAACAAACTAATGTTTAATTTTATATTATGTGTAACTGGTTTGCTAACTTTATTTTAACTATTTGATACGTATTTTAATATTTACGAAGATACATAACTATTACCAAGTACAATCTCAACAATATTCATTACAAAATATATTAATGATTTTTAAAGGGTACATTTAACCAATCGAAAATTGATCAATATTTTCCTGGCAAAAACAAGTATGAAATTTTACACGTCAAACAGAAATTTACCTCGGACTCAACTTTTTGGGTGTAACGAAAAAAGAATAGATTAAATAACAAAATATATATAAAAAATACCACATCAGACAATCAGATCAGATCATCCTACTTTTAAAAACAGCTGCTTATAAGAGCATGTTACAAAGATTATTAAATAAAGTTATATAGTAAAATAAACGGAATGGTATGCAATAAATTGCTCTTACTAATTTAAACAGATTGAACAATTTAGTGCTAAACCAAAAACCAAGGTAAATATGAAACCATAAAAGGAAAAATAAAATAGGATATTTTTAGCAACTGAGTGTAAAAACATCATTATGAATACATTTTTAAGTAAACATATTTTTAATCAAAACTCAGTTTATTGCAAATAAAGAAATTATATAATTTCCATTGTGTAATTTCGCCCATACTGTAATTCTACTTGATAGTTAAGTGAAACAATCATAAATGCATCCCCTTATTGCATGTGTTCTTATTTGATTCCAATCGGCCCTGGATTGCAACAGTAGAATTAATCATATTCCTTTTACTAATAATTTGATACCTGTTACGAATTATCGGTTGTACAGAATTGTACTTTATTTAGTGTATGAACATAAAAGTATTAAAATTAAATTACCTTACTGAAATACTGACATATTGATTAATCCATTAAAATTTTTATACGGACATTATACAATTAAATGACTTTTAATACATAAGTGAATTCAATATTGTTTTGTAATAAAATATAATTTTATTAATATCTACATTAGTAACTCTATTAAGTATGCTATAAAGCTAATTTTGAATAATTTATAATATAGTGCGAGATATTGAATTATGTACAGTGTACAATATATTTAAATGTAAATTAAACATAATCGGTTATAGCATAAAGTGTGTAGGAAAACGATGTGTACAGCAGACTTAAAATACATAAGTCTTAATTTATTATAAAAATTTTAAACTTGTATTTTAAACATATTTTAGCCTTATTTTTTTATATAGTGTAATTTTAGCAAAATTCGATTTTATAAAATAAACACTAGTCACATCATATCAGGGATCATTTATTTCATAAACCACCAATCCCTGATGGCACACATAGCCTATTATCTTCATATCAAATTTTAAGCATTAAGATGTAATCATTCATCATACTTATTTCTAAAACCATATGTAAAACTAAATGACTTAAGTTTATTTAGGACAACACATACATAAAGGAAAAGATTAGTTAAACGATTGAGGTTTAAGAAAAAGAAACATTGTTGAAGACGTAGTAAGAAGAATGTGGTGACCAGGATATACATTCAGGCACCAACCTTGGTAGAGTACAGTTCAGTTTGAGTATAGTTCTGAAAAAATACAAACTTTATACTTAAATAAAATTAAAGTAAGCATCAATAGAACAAGTTACCACCTATTTAACATATAAACATATAGGTACAACAACAAAACTACTATAGGCCTAACTAGTGCTGGTAAATTATTAAAATACGATTTCAGCCTGTTCGGTATGTTGACTCCGTTTGTTTTTCTTTACACCAGACCTTCATGTTATTCCACAAATTGAAGCTTCCAAGTTATTAATTAAAACCCTCATTTACTTCTTCGGTTATACAGCGACCCATGGCATTATTTAGTTTATCGGCATATTTTAGATGGGGCCTAAGTTCAGAATTGTTAACCATCTCAATCACTTAATAAATTTCAATGGCCCTTCATTAGCCTAATCATAAATTAAGAAACCATTATTAAGTGTCCACCTTGATATTATTTAAGCATTTAATTTGTGTTATTGTAATATTATATTTTATTTGTTCTATTGTAGTCCAATCATAATCCGAAAGACATTGTAAACACCTTGCAGGCAAACAGAATTTAAAAGCATAAACCCGAGATTGTAATATTGACCAATTTGTTGCTACTAATAAATAAACATTTTGTAAACCCATTCAACAGCGTGTCTCTGTGTATTTTATATTCGACGATAAACGCGTGTATACCATTAATATAACGAAAGTTTACCAACGAATATACGTTAAGATTATTTTACAAATATCAAAAGGAGCTTAGTGTCTAACAGCAACCAGTAATACTTATTCCGATATTAATGCTTCAAATTTCATTTGTCTGTAGCAGATTTAAATTATTCAAGTGAATATTAACATTTCCATAATGTTTGAATTAATTTCAATATCATGAAACTGGCTCTAAATATCCTATAAGTAAATGATCTCGTATAATGAGCTCCTATAATCTCCCACTGTGTAATTTATTGTGCTTCCAACTAGGAAAGGAAGTAAATATTATTAGTTACTTAAGACCCAGAAGGGATCCCCCGTGGTACGCTTTTGTTTTAATATGCAATTTATTATATTTTAAAATAAATACAAACTATAGGAAAAGGGTTCTTCGGTCTCTAAAGTAAAGGCGTAAAAAGACTAGTAACAATGTCTATTTGAAACATAGATTCTACTTATTATCAAAGTCATTACGAGAATATATGTACTAGTTTTCGTCATGATGAAATCGTTTTATTGTATATTGTAAGTTAAAAAACATTCATTCATTAAAACACACCGTAACAATTAATTTACATGTGGTTCATAAGGACAGTACTTAAAGCTGCATTAATTTTAAAATTGCAACAAACTATAGTTATTACATGCTGACATATTTTATGTAAGTGTTTGTATTTTTTTTAAAACTCTAGATAATATGTTTTTTGTCTTTATTACTTGTTACACTTTACTTTTCTGGTTTACACAAGATTATCACAATTCTGGTAAAATCTGTTTGTTTGTTGTATGTATGCTGAATCACTAGAAGTCTAGAAAATATAGTTTTACAAATAAAAAGCTACACTATCCATGAGTAATAAAGGCTATAATAAATTTTGTTAATAGCATAGGCCCTATAGTAGTAGACTATAAAAGATATTTCCAATTTCACAAAATTTAAAATTTTTACACGTAGCTATGTAACGAAATGCTAAATATTTTGTTTCAGGGTCGTTTCCTAAGTATTAACAAAACAATAATTGTTGGTTTCCAAAACTGCTTTTTATTCAAATTAATCCAAAATTTAATTTTACTTTTTACCAATAATATCAATAAAACTATAACTAATCCAATTTACGATTGTACGTTTGGTATTTTACAGAGATTTAGAAAAGTATGGTTTTCTTTACTTTACCAAAAATATAATTAAATATTTCCAATAACAATTTATTGGGAAACCACATCTGAACTTACTTTATAAGTCATATTTATAGTAATCTAAACTTAGTAGCTAACATTAATTCCACAAAATCAAAATTATGTTGAATCACTTGTTAAAAACACACCACTGCAATTTTTTACACCAATGTATAAAGTATTATATTACTTTGTCATATTTTTTGTTTTAATATTACCATATATATTGGAATTTTTAAGGCTATACTCTTAAATTTCACTCGGATTACAAATGCAAAAAAGTTTAATATTCTTTTTTTTTAACTATTTCAAGCAAAACTTCTAATTATATAGGGTGTTAATAATAAATGATAAACCTATTTCAATTTATTTTACTTCTACTTTTTTATTACAATTTCATTTTTAAAATCTTTTTTATTATTATTTCTTAATAAAAGACCTCTCATAATCTTACTATTTTCCTGCCATCGTAATATTATTTTACTTATTCTAGTGTTATTACATCTCGTAAACTTGGTGTACTATTTGTAAAGCGAACCTGTATCTTAATATTGTACGACTTTCGAAGATAATTAAAACTAATAAATAAATAATAATGGAAGATAATTTTATAAATAACTAATTTCTCTTACTTCTAATACCACCTATGTTAAAAATAACCTTACT
Source organism: Philaenus spumarius (assembly GCA_018207615.1). Classification (NCBI taxonomy): domain Eukaryota; kingdom Metazoa; phylum Arthropoda; class Insecta; order Hemiptera; family Aphrophoridae; genus Philaenus; species Philaenus spumarius. The sequence goes on along the minus strand of JAGFPH010009356.1, from coordinate 26,922 downwards.
TTATTTATTTATTAATATAGTTCTCTTTATATCCAAGATTAAGAAGAAATTGTTAATTATAAATTAAACATAAATTTCATTGGGTATTTAATACTTCGAATATTACGTTTATCCTTTATATTTGATTGATTCGATGAAATCAAGAAAACAAACACGACTTGCATATTGCTTACAGTGAAATATTTACGTACCAGGTGTACCATGAAGAGGTTTAAACATTTAATTTTGTATATTTTGCCCATTAATGCATCGGTCTTTTTGAAAATTTACACACCCCACAATAGAGTCATTAAAAATGTTCTAAAATGTGAAAATGTTTACAGTACAACAATTAATTGCAGAAACAAAACGGTAAAATAAATACAAATTTATTAATTTCCTGTTTCCAAAAATAACTTCCTTGGGTTGGTACCGGATTTTTTAGTACTTTGCAGTTCTAACGCTCATTTTTTAACAGCTGTTTCATAGAAGCATATTGCTTCACCCACAAAAACACACAATCTAACTTTTTCTCGTGCAGTTTTAATAAATTTGATTTTCGCATATTGGCTTTTACTATTGAACAAAAAGTAAATTGTTGGTCGTGGGCTATTGCTTTTGGTAACGTTAGACAGTTAGACAACATTATGTTGCCTACCCAGGAGTTAAACCACCTAGCAATCCAACAATAACTAAATTTAAAAACCTTTTGATAGAAACTGTTAGTGTTGTAAAAACGTACTCAAGTAGATCTAGTGAGGAAAGAGAAGAACCAATGCTCCCCTCTCCTGGTACGCCGAAATCGCTAAGGAAGGTTGAACTTGAAACTGGTATTCCAAAGTCTTCTGTACATAAAATTATTAAAAAAATAATATTAAATTTTCCAAGTCAACTTGTTCATACTTTACTTGAGGATGATGCCAACAGAAGAGTGGAACTTTGTTCCCTTATAATTGAGAATCGTGAGTTAGATGATTGGCATGCTCGAATTGTTTTTTCAAATATGTAAAGGGGGTTGTAGAATTTATTTTATACTTTTTAGTTCGTTTTAAAAGAGTGGCATTTATTTATTTTAAATAATATGCTTTTATTACTGGAGATAGCAGAACATTTGAAAACAGCCTACATTGTATTTAACTTTAAAGTAAGAGAAAATAATATAATATGATTTATTTTTGTTTTTTGCCTTACTGGACTGGATATATTTACATAAATACCTTACTTCCTTTTACTGCTCGCAGTCCTGTTTTGATCACTTTTTATACGGTGACGAACGTTTCGCCTATTTTTCAGGCATCTTCAAACCGTTTATAAACAAATTTAAAAATGATTTGCATTTGTTTAATGCGCGTCAAAAAAACTATAAATTATACACAAACACTCCACAAACATTAATACAAAAACACAAACACATGTAATGGGGCATGAATATGCCGAAGTAGCTTATTTTAAAATAGCAACTCGCACACGTGCACCCCGGCCCGTCCTTGTCTCAGTACAGTATAGAAGAACATATGTAACAAACAATACAAATACAAAGAAATATGTGTTTTAGGCCTAATATAAAACGAGGTTTTCTAGATTTTATTTAATGAATACTAAACAGCTTGTGTTATATCACTTTTATACAATGGAGTAAAAGATATTCTGCAATGATGTTGGCACTTATAACAATACATTATACTTTCAGTTCATGCAAGAAAGATTGCTTTTGGACTATGACTCAAACATTGAGGTAAAGGGATAAGAAATGAGGAATTAATTATTTTTGTTTCCTGACACTTTATTACAGTAGTGAATGTAACAATCTAAAATTTAAGACACAGCCAGAGGTTTGGATTCTGTAAGCTAAGTTGCTTCCTAGTTTTCGTTAGTTTAATACCCGCTTTCACAAAGGCTATCCATGTCATTTACTAAACAAGTTTGATAGAAGTTATTACTGTTTATGAAAATCCCTTTGTGAAAGTTATTGAAGTGTTTAAGTCTTTATATGCATTGAGGTTATGTGCAATTTCTAAACTTTGTAGACTGTTTATTTTAACAAAATATTAAATTATATTTCTTTATAGAGAATTTTATAATATAAATTTAGATAATATTTATTAAGCTAGGAAATATCATTATTTTAGTTAGTTAAAGTAAAAAGTTAACTCGTTGCGGTACTATCCGGTTTTAACAAAAGTTTACAATTTGTTAATATAGAGTGAATCTTTAGGAGAATAATTAATTATTGAATCATAATATTTATCATATTGTAGAAATATCAGTTTGTGCTTGATATAGGCTATTTCGTGTTTCATTTGTAATACAATTTTTCGATCTCATATTACAAGTCACAAGTTGGGATATTGTATAAATAATGTCCATTTGTCAAATGTACTTTACACTGTGACAGACACGCTACAGGTTGTTAATAAGATTTATTGTTCACAACGACAAGGAGTCGTGACCTTTCTGTGATCTGGTTCATTGAAAAACAATTTAAGCATTTAACTTGTCTAGCTATTTGGATATTTGTAGTTGGTCCTGTCTGGGTGGATGACAGGAAAGTTTATACTGACAACAAACAATGGCGGAAGTGTTGAACGCTTCTACAGCGTGATATCGTAAATTACTTTGTGAAGCCACACTTCCGTTTCGCAGCTGCTTGTCGAGTTTTTCTCTATTTTTTATTTCAAAATATTACCCTTCTGTATCTTTTAAAGTCAGATGACAAGAAACTATCAAGTATACAACGCACAATTAATTAAGAATTACGTTACAACTTGGGATCCAGTTTATTTTTTTAAATGATTAAATATATTTATGCCTCCAAATCTGAACTCAAAAGTAATGATTTTGAAAATAAGAAATGATAATTTATACTGAAATCTATTAAAACTAACAATTTTCTTCTTTTTTGTACAAGCATCTGTCGCAGAAAACTTTAAATAAGTACAAGTGTATGTTATTTTTCGTAAAGGCATACAGTTTACTTTTAGAGATCCTTTTAGTACCCTGAAATTTACATTATGTTGTTAATATTTCTTTAAAAATTTTATATATACACTTTCTGCCAAATAAATGTTGTTTTAAATTGGCTGAACTTCCAACCAAAAGAAATATTCTGTGAGAATTTTAATAGTTTTGTTTATTATTTTCACATTTTTTCAATAATAAAATGTCTGAAGGATGTAGGTAAAATAAAATGTATACATTTAAAGGTTACAACTGTAACCAATCTAAAATGTTTCTAAAACATAACAAATTTAAATTATTTAACTTAGAAAAACTGATCCTGAAATACTAAATAAAAACATTTGAATAAATTTAATAACTAGAAATGTAATATAATAATTTATTAGATAAAGTCGAGGTATTAATAAACACATGGCAAAAAAACACATTATTGACAAAATTAGCAATTTTAGAGGATTTACGTACCCTGCAACGACCGAACGACTGATTGGTACGACACAAGCAGTAATTTTGATGAGGTGCCCACACTGCACCGACCAGTACGATTTATCGTACGATCGATTAAATAATAATAATTAAATGATCTATGAAAATAAAATATTTTACAGTGTGTTGCCATGTGATTGGCAAAAAGAAGAAATGTTTATACTCAGTCTCGTCAAGTGCGGTTGTGTTGCTTTTGTATTTTGTATGGCAACAACTGGCAAATAGTTCAGTTCTGATGGGTAATTATGGTGGCGCTTGCTGGCATCAAAGTGGCGTATCGTCCGTTAGCGGTCAGCCATACCGGTTAGTGTTAAGTGTGCGCACCTCCAAAAAGAAACATTAATTTGACATTTACGAAAATCCGTTTAACTTTAAGGTAAATGACGAATTACAAACCTTGAAAATCTTAATTTAACTTTTAATTGTGTTCACAATACATTATGTAAATTTCATATTGTCAAATATTTAAATGGGATCTACTAAAAACGCAGGGTATTAAAATGTGTTCGCTGTTTGTTAGTTTAAAAATAAGATATAATCCTTATATATAATTCTGTAAGCAAAATTTTAGATTCAAAATTGTGGGAATTTGGTAAATTGGAGGATGATGGGAGAAGTGTCAAATTAAAGGTATCGATTCAAGGAACGAGGGAAAAATATAAGTTTTTTTTTTAAATTAAAAACTAAGAGGTTTTTGAGATCCCCGAAAAACGAAAAATCCCCATAAGAAATACATGAAAATTTAAAAACATAAAACAGCTGTTCTGCTGTTTATATTAAAACATTTGGTATTAAATAAATAAATTAAAAACATAAAACAGCTGTTCTGTAAAATAATATGTCAGTTATAGTAAATTATATTTTTAAATAAAATCTGCTACTTATTAACCTATAAAAGATACACGTTGACACACACATAGAGAAACCTTATAAGTGTGATTTTTGGAAGGTTGTATGGCTGTTCTATTAACTCTTCATACATTTATACTAATATCATAAAGAGGTGAAGTTTGTTTGCTTGTATGTAGGGGGTAATCTCTGGCACTACTGAACCGATTGAAAAAATAGTTTTATTGATAAAAAGCTACACTTTACCTCAGTAACATAGGCTATAATTCATTTCGATAAAAACCTTTTTTTATTTCAATATTTGTAAATTAATTCGGAAAAAATTCTTAGGTTAGGCCTAGAATGATAAACCAACAAATGTATTTACATTTATTACCACAGCAATAAATTGAATAAAAGAACAGATAATATAGCTGTTTGTTCCAATATTTCCATTAACAGCTGATTTCAAAATTTGAAGCAATTATTTTTGTAGTTCTAGATTTTAGGTTAAAGTTTTAAAGTGTAGACCTGAGCCTTGCTGGTTCTTTTAACCATTATTATAACTGCTGTTATGAAATATAAGAAATAATTTGATTTGAACATTTATCATTATTTATCATCTTAATTTTGAGGTTATTTTTATTAATCATATAACTTTATTATAAATAAATCATAACATATGTTTTTAGAAGGTTCCATTGGGGGTTGGCGTGTGGAGCACGCAGGGGTCTCCCCTAGTAAATAATAAACATGAAGAACAAGTAAGACCCAGCATGTACAAACCAAATATAAAATCATAGTAATTAACTTCTCTTACAATGCCACGAAGCAAATAAATACATACTATAAATAAACCCGGACAAAAGCGTAAATAACCTAACTTATTATCTGTTATCACAAAGTTACTTACTAAGTTACTCATTACTAATGACACAGTTGGTCTACAGAGTAGAAGTAAAACGGAATACGTTTCCACTACTTTACTATTTATTGGGTTATAATATTGTTATCATAAATTTTTAATATAATATATTTCTTAATAAATATTTGTGACCAGAGAGTTATGATAAAGTTTAATATAAACTTACTGGTTTCCTTGTAAATGGTAACACAAATGAAATAAATAGTTGAAAGGTTTTAGATGTACTCAATAGTGTACATACATAGGAACTTAAATTCCTTTTAATCAGAATAGAGATATAATTTATGTAGGCTACGTCATGCAGACATCTTATGACCGTCAACAAATTTCAAAAATAAAAATTATTTACATGTTTACACTATAATTTATTTGCGTCCCATGTTTTTATAAATACCTCGACTTTATTTAATAAGTTATTACATTTCTAGTTATTAAATTTTTTTAAATTTTTACAAGTATACTAATATTATACACACCCTTTTAAAATACCATTGTCAACAAGTGTATTTAGGCAAATATTAAGTAATAAGTCATTTCGATTACTACTATTTTATTTGTGTTACGCTTTTGCTTTTATACTAGTTTAAGTTTATGTTGTAGTCCGTCATATTTATGAAAATACCTAAAGTTTGTTTCGAAATTTTCTATTCGAGTAAGAAATTCTACTTTAATTGAATGTTTATATTTTAACTTTTATTAAACCATATGTTCATTTTATAAAGGATTTATTAACGCAGCCTTTGATGGATCGTTGGACAAGTTAGGTTTGGACCACTCACTTGGAGCAACAGGCTTTAACAAAAAATGATTTCACTCAGCGCATGTTACCTTACCTTAGTTGCATTCGAACTTTTTAATCGTACTTCGATATAAGGTAATGTAAAATGTAGTTTGTAGATACATTTAAGTTAATATGTGTATTAATTCCACTAATTTCGTAGGCCTAAAATATTATATTAACCTTAACTATATTAACTGTTATATCAATTTGTTACACTGATTCCAAACAATGCACTTATTGTTAATATTTCGCCTCACTGTCCAATTGGTTTTGTTTATGTGTTCTGTACACTCTTTTGTAATCAATTACTGAGTGTATAGTTACAATTGTTTATTATATTTTTTTAAATTAAGCTGTATGAAGCAATTATACTTGTCATATACCAAACCTAAATATTTGGGTATACAAAATAATGTTACTGTATGGTTTTTTTTTCATCGTAACTCTTAACTAAAACCACTGTACATTATTTTTAATATTTTTTTTTCTAAAATCGTATTTAAATTGTTGGTAATTCGGATATAAAATTTAAATAGTAACTAGTAAACATAGAATTATTTAGACTGTTTAAAAAACATAGTGGTTGCTAAAAGTGTGCCGGCTGATTCTCTTGAAACCTTTAAGAGTTATTTAAAAAGTTGCTTAGTTTTGTTTATTTTTAAACTCATGGACTGTTAGTTTTGTTTATTTTGGTGAATTTGAAATTTGTATCTTACCCGCCATTTTTAAAATATGGCGGCCAACTTTCGAATTTCTAATGAAACACTCTATATTGTATGATGATTTCTGATTTAATAAGCAATTTTCTGACTTTTGTGATCTAGGTTTTTTTTTGATACGACTAACCGTTTAAAAGTTAGAGGGGTATACAGTTTTAAAAACATCCTATCTGAGCGGACGATATTTTGGTATAAAACGGTTTGAACCAATGAAGAAACTCTTAACACTAATAAAGCATTTTTTTAGACAAACAAATATTTTTTTATAATCAACAAATTTACTGTTTGCGTTTAGTTTTTAAAACCATAATACATCTGTTGATTGTCATTGTTCAAATTGTTGTTCAACGAAAGCCCTCTGTTTATTGGCTACAAGTTCTAGTTTCAAAATACAGTTTTTGATGTTTTAATTTTCTAAAATGGAGGCCAACTTTAAATTTTGTATGAAACACCCTATGTTTTATGATGATTTACAATTTTACTGAATTCGAGATTGTGAATCAGCTGATATTAAACATCTGTTATCAACTTAAGTTTTCATGTGCGACACATTTGTTAATTTGTTACCTAATTCCTCTGTATTATGGTTTTAAAATATTATCAAATACAGTAATTGTTGGACAAAAAAATGTTTTATTAGTGTTTAGAGCGTTTCCATTTGTTCAAATCGTTTCCATACCTAAATATAATCCACTCAGTTATGAGTTTTAAAACTTTATACCCCTCTAACTCATAAACAGTTAGTAATATCAACAAATTACTAACTACAAAAAAGTCTTAAAATAGCTTGCAAAATTTAAAATCATAAAATATACGGTGTTCCATATGAAATTCTAAATTGTTTCGCCTTATTGGAAAAATGGCGGGTATGATACAAATTTCAAAGTCACCAATTTAAACAGAACTAAAAGTCCAGGTGAGTTACTGCTTGACGTTTTTTAATAGCTCTTATAGATTTCAAGATAAACATCTGGCATACTTATATCAATCACCCTGTATTTCAGCATACAATATCCATGTCATCTAAGTAATTTACAAGATATTAGTTCTAAGATGGGATGTTTTCAGTTTTACTCCTACTGATATAGTTAATTTAAACGAATATAGTTAAATAAAATGTTTGGTTTTTACTTTTATATTTCTTTATTATTTTTCAGCAATTACTGCCTGCACATATAGAGATTATATTGCACTACATGCTTATGTATATATATACACGGATAAGAAAATTCTTCGAGGGACTTAGTCAACTCTGCTGCAGTTCGACCAAAGGTATCCGACTAACTGGCATAAATAAAATAAAAACCAAATGAAATTACAGTCTTATTCTATAACTGTAGAAAATAAACGAAAAAGTCCAGATATTACAAGAACAAAAAATTTAAAAAGTCCTAATATCTTTAATTATATTTGTGTATTAGTATTAATAATAATGCATCTTAAATATTGTCGGTAGGTTTACCTAACCCATTGTTTTCTAGATAACTGTATATACTTTAATCATGCATCTACTTCTGCCAGCCCACTTATTTCGACCACTAATAACAAATCTTGAATATCTCATTACACAAACAAATGTATTTTTACTGATTTATTATTCAAGTATTGAGTACAATGAAAATATGTTTTTTAAGTTATCTGTTGATACTTTGTATTTTTGTGTGCTTATCTATATTAGACTAATATTTGTAAAAACTGTAAATTTAACTTATTAGTAATGAATGCACTTTATAATGTGTTTGATCAAATTTATTAATGTAGGCAGTTTAAAACGTATTTCAATTTAAAAGAAATAATACATTTACTATAACAATTATGATTAGCAATGAAGGCAATATTTTTATTTTAAATTAGCTGTTGAGTCTTCACAAAGTCGGAGGAGAGGCAATCCTAGTAAAATAACAATTTAATTATAACCAGCAAAAGTACTAAACTCATGATTTTATTTATAAATTATGCAATACAAATTTCTTTAGCAGACTTAGTAAGAGGTAACAAGACACGTTTTTGCACTTTGTAATACCTGCAACATTTTAAAAGTTTTGTAATACTTAATAACTGTTTTGCCAAACAATATTTTTGTTAGTTATATTTTTTATATTAACAAATACCGTAACATAATTGTGAATAATGAATTAGGTCCTTTACAGAATTCTTTATTAATGTAATAATGCTATGTTTTGTTAAATATTAATATTAGTTTAGCTATCTTATTTAAGTTATATTGTTAAGATATTTGATAAACGGTAGGCGGTGGTTAACGCCTTAGCATAGGTTATGACACGCCCCCTGTAGGGTACGCCCCTTCTGGTTAGGTATTTATACGGTGCGTTGTCACACTGTTAGATCAGTTATAGTTTAGTTACTGTAGCCCGTGCATCACTGAGGATGGCGTCATTGTCGTTGAAACGCGTTTGAGGTTAGTAAACGTATTTATTGTGAGATTTTGTGTTCAGGTTTTATTTTATCTAATTCAGTTATCATAAACTACAAGACTACTTTATAGAATTATAAACTGGAAAAAATTAATCTGCAAATAAATGTAGTTGCCTTATTAGGTTAACTTTTGAAATATTTCTTGACTGACTTAATTAATCGGGTAATCAAATTATTGAAGAAACTGGAAGGAAGAAGATATTCAGAAGAAAAAGGGTATATTTGAATTATTTTTGTCTTGTTTTGTGACAATATTTAGTTACAATAATAAATTACTAATTTATTGCTAGGAACCTTTTCGATAACAACCTATTTATTTATTACATGTTGCAACGGCTAATTGGCCTTTTGCAATGGCACCTATTAGTTAAATTAATTAAAAGTAATTAGAGGAAGTTAATTAATTAATTAGGGTAAAAAGTTGATTAAAATTGGTCAAAATTAAGAATGAGAAATTTAAAAAAGCATTTTAAAAATAAAATAGAATTTTTAAGAGTTTATTTTTAAAAGTAAAAAAATTAAGTTAGTTGAATTCATGTCAGGGTATGACGTAAGCGTTGGAGACAAGAACATACCAAAAAGATGCAGAATATAGCATGCACAGTCCTGTCCATACTGGCACAAAGTTGTCCGTTTACTCTTAGCATTGCTTACATGTTAAAATATAAAATTGTAAAATTATTTGTTAAATTTAGCAAGATATAAAGCGAGAATGAGATATATAAAAACTAGTTAAAAGAATTTTAATCAGATAATTTGTTTAAATTTAGGGCCTATAGGCATAAATGTAAGAGAGGAAAAGAAAAACTTTTAAGATTTGAATTGAAACAAAAAACTAAATAGCGTCATTTGTAAAGCAAGAATGGTTAATAAGGATGGAATAAAAGTAATTTCAGATTCATACAGATTTTAAAAAAATTTAGATTTTAAAGTTATTCTTTGTCTTAAAAAAGCTAATAACGTAAATAATTAAAATGTAACTAATCAATGAAAAATAGAGACGAATATACCAAGAAAAGATGCGTAATCAACCCAAGTTTCATTAAAAATGTATAAATAGTTTTTATGAAATAAATTAAATTAACGACAAATTTTATTAAGTAAAATAAAGGTAAAGTAAAGTGAAAAAGGGGAGTAAATTGATAGATTATGTACAAGGTATATGTAATCTATTGTAAAGCCATGAGAGAAATGAAAATAACTTAAAAAGGGGGGGATGGGAAATTAGAAAGAAAGCGAGTAATCAGAACAAACAAAAGGGAGCATATCTCAGGAACTAATCAATTTACCAAACATCCAAAAACAGTTTAGCGCGTTTCAAGACCAGGCAAGAAAGATAAGAACAAAAAAAAATTAAATTGTAGAATTTACAAAAAGTAAATTTGAAATTAAAATCATAAACTTTCGAAGGGAATAAGTAGAGAAATATTAGAAGTAGAAACACCATTCGAACGAGGTATCAGTCGGAAAACGATCACGAGTCATTCGAAACTTCCAAATTTGAAATCAAGAAACAGACCAAAAAGTTATGGAGTTTTGGTTAAAAACAATACAGAATATAGCAATAGATCAGTTCAGACAGGCGCGTCAATGTAGCGGAGATGTCATAGGAATTACTACTCGTGTCTAACCACAGCCAATGAAGAAACAGTAATAAGCCGAAATCAATCAAACGAGGAGTAATTAAGAGGAGATAATTGTACCAAAATTCATGAAATATTAAAAAAAAATATTAGACCCAAGAAATATATTTACAATTTAAGAAATAAGAATTTCTTATAAATATTACACAAGAGACTCGTTTGACTGGAAATCACCCAAGGAGGTTACAGAACGAAGTATCTAGCGTTAGTTTAGGAACGACCAGCACGGCGTGCACACCCCACAGCTTAAGGATTAGCGAAGAAATACGTGGAAGTAAGTGAAAGATTCGGTGTTCTTCTTTTCTAACTCCGGTCGGTAGTTAACGGGCCGTAAATTCAGCTTGGAAAGAAACAATAAGAAGAAGGCATGTCTTGCCAAAGACATAAAGAATTAAGGAGAAAATAAAAAGAATCTTTAAAGAAAATGAGTTATCAACGGCGGAGCAGTCGAGGAGAAGACATCTTTAAGAGGAGGGAACCACCATCAATCTGGAATCGAGGAGGAGGCATCTTTAAGAAGAAGTCACACCTAAGGAGGAGTCGAGAATCAACATTGAACATCTTGTGTCTGTAAGGAACAGGCAAACAAGTTTTTCCATAGATAAATAAAATAAATTCCATTTGATAATTCAAACTTAAATATTTTTAAAATAAATTAAATTCAGAGGATTTTAAATTAAAGTAAATTCATTTAAACTAATTACTCAGAATGGCTAAACGACGAACGTAATATATTTGTAAAATTATCCAAATTTATAATGAAATTGTATTTTGTTTGAAAACGCCGTTGCGTTAAAGTTAATTTGTGTTTTTTGAGTGAAAAAATAATTTTTGTCTTTTCTAATTTAGACTATATTATTTACAAATAAAATGTAATATATTAAATTCATAAAGTGCTCTAGAAATAAGAAAGTTAACAGGTAAACTAGCCACCGATCACACACACTTTAACTGAAAAGGGAACGGCTCCGGAGTAGAGTCATAATTGAGCTAGTGTACTAAAGAGTTGCAAAAAAGGACAAAAAGGTCCATGTAAATTTAATTTAACCCTTAAGTGTGCGCGCCTCCTTTTGTTACGTGAGTGCGCGCACGGGGTCGTTCACCACCCCAGCGATAAAAACATCTGTTTTAGCTACTTTGACTCATTTTTTTTTTGGTAACCATACTTATTTCGGCTGTAGAATAGGTAAACAATGTATTTGCATGAAAATCACCTTAATTTCACAATTTTTTTATTCGAATTACCTCAAAACTTAGTAGAGCGACCAAGCACAATCTTGCGTTGCGATAGGCCTACAAATATTTTGTCAACGGTAATTGTTTTGTATATTATGAACATTGTAAAACCACAGTTTTATAAAATTTTAAATACTTTATTGAATCATATATTTATTATATTTTTTTATACTTAAGCTTACGATGCAAACGTAGGGTGTAAAGCTCTGTCAGTTTCAAATTTATATAAATCAAACTATACAGCGTAAATGTTTTATATTTCTAATAATTTTTTTAAATAATTTGCAAATAAACATTAAACCCGAATATAATTTTGAGTTTTACAAATTTGTATCTAAGTTGTTGCTAGAATTTTTCATACTGTTAGGTGAGAACTTACCAATACATAATTTACAAATCTATTTCGGCTTCATATGCTAAAAACAACTGTACGTATTCATTATACAAAGTAACACTAGTGCGCGCGCGGGGTAATAGACGACCCTGAACATACAACACTGGTAGGTAACACGAGTACGCGCGCGGGGGCCAGAACGACCCAAGAGTGCAGAGTTCTATTGTCACGGACTGTATGCGTCACTGGTTAAGGTTAGCGCAAAACTAAAAGTTGCTAGGGATGACGCACAGACCACCCAGAAGGTAGCTAGCAGCACTACACTAACACCAACCAAATGTGGGAAATATCAAAAATTAAATTTCCCTGTGGTCGTTTCGGCCCCCGCGCGCGCACTTAAGGGTTTTAAATGCATAAGAACTGGAAAATAAAGGATTTGCCTTTGCTTGTCATCGCAAAACCTCTCAAATTTATAAAACGGGCTAGTAAGAATAACAAAACATCAAATAAGGCCTAATATCCAGAAGAAAATCAATTAAGTAAATTAACAAAAAACGGTAAACAAAAGGAGTGGTGAGGGTTTATGCGAGCGAAGCAGGGCACGAACGAAAATGACGAAGAGATATAAATTGGTGGAGAGAGAGGTTGTGCGTGGCAATGTCTTTGATACAACTATTATAAAACAAACAACTTCTGATAGTGAAAGTAAAATAAAATTAGAAAGTTTGTGAAATAATAAAACCTTTGAACTTAAATTTCGAAATAATTCTCCAGCTCTTTACATTTGTCACACAAAAGCACTGTTATTGTTTGATTACATTTCTGATGATCATTGTTTGTTTTCTTTAAACCCTAAAACATTTAAATACCGTAAAACAAAAAGTGTTTTACAAACGCTCCAATGTTTGCATCATAAAATTACTCTGCCATAACTCTTACATTAGAGTTTGTATCGTAAACCCGTTGGTAGTGTGGGGAAATTTAATCCGAAGAGTGTTATACACTTTTTATAAAACTTTACTGTCGAACATTTTATTTCCTTGTCATGTCCTTTTGTCTCTACTATACATTCGTACTGTTTGGTGTTTATTCATAAACGTGTGTATGATCTAAATAATTCAAACAATAAAACTAGAGAACCGAATCTAACAACTAATAAGTTTTTCACTCAAACGCTTTTTCACAACAACTGTCGTTTTAATACTAAATGTTTTTGTATTCTAACGTTTTATATAAATAATAACAGAATAAAATCGAAAATCTTTTAACACATGCATGAATATAAAGTAGTAAACAATTATCGTATTTATTAATTTGAAAACAATGTTTTAATTGTACTTATTTGAATACGTTTAGATACAGTAACATACATTTAATTTAACATATTTCAGCAACTATTTACTTTAAATAGAAATTATTATTATGTTTTACAAGTAATACTTCGTTTAACATATTTATTAATTGATTGTAATACAATTTAACTGATGAATAAATACAGTTCTTTAGTATATCTTCATACATTTATTTAGTAATTGTCACTAAAATGCTAATATATGTATTTATGCATTTCATTTTGCATTAGTACTATGTAATTATGTTATTATTGGGCACAATAAAGGTTCAATCTGTATATATAGATATTGGCAGATAAAGTTTTACAAAGTTTTATTATAAAACTGATTAAAATATCAAATTGTTGTAAGTAATAAGAAGTTTAGTAATTAATTATAAATATTAATTGAAAAGTACAATTTTAGAAAAACATACTTCCAATTTTTCAAGGTATTGGTTAAGTAGTAGCATGTAAACAATCGGTTTTGGTAATTTATTTAAAACATTTTGAATAAAAGCCGATTGTACAAATTGACAAAGGCAGCACCATAAAAGTATAACATAGTCTACCATTCGAATACAAATACATTTTGAATTTTCTATAACATCCCATAACTGGTAAAGTGTTTGGATTCACCATAACGTTTGTAACCTCTTACATAAATGCAAACATGGTTATATGATGCTTAATAAATTTTTATTTGTAAAACCCCCGAATTTAATGATAAACGAAACGATTTAGGTTTATTATACTGCAACCAAACAAAATTTAGTTCCTGCTAAAATTCTAAGAACAAATTATACCACTCATCTGGACTAGTGGTTTGCAAAATGAAAGGTAACGTTACTATTATTGACAACTCATAACAGATTCAAGGTCGCCTGTTCAACAGTTTGTTTTTAATACGATGCAGCTCTCAGTTGTAAGAATTTCTTTAATCCTTCCTCATGTTATATTATAGATTTGTCAAATCTTCAATCAAAATTTACTAATATCGATTCGTCAATAAAAAAAACAAAATGTACAACATAAACAAAAGTTAATTAATACAAAATGTATTTACATTAAGGTTTTTAAATACTATTCATAAGGATAGTTATTTTATATTCTAAAACAACTTTTTAATTCTTAAAAACGTTCTTACGTTTATTAGAAATAAAATAATTTTAAAAAAAATTCATGTATCTACTTCAAAATTACAAAAAAAAACTAATCAGAATATTAAATTACAGTTTCTTACAATTCATTGTATAAAAATTATATTTAATATTTTACAACATTATTTAGTTACGAAGTAAAAACGTTAGTTGCAGAATCTTAGTTATGACCTTGATGCACAACTGAATACTACCAAAATTAAGGTATCCAAAATCTCAACTTGCTTCCGTCAAATTAACTGTCATTAAAATCTAAATTTATTAATTAAAATTTAACTTAATTTCGTTTTTAACTTTATATATCCTTTCCCCACCTTGACACAAAACACATGAATTTAATAACCCAATATGACACTTCCAAGTAATGTATGTGAAGAGTAGTTAGAAACGCTAAAGTTCTCCATATGAAATAATATCCGATTCGGGACTTTTTTCCGGAAGATATCCCCGAAAAAAGAGTTGTACATTTTCTGAGTATAACTCTACCCTATAATCAGCAGTTAGAGTGCATCTTCTGCTTTATTATGCTCATGCATTTTGCTTTAAGAGAGGGAGATGCACTTTTTGGGTAAAAAAATCGTATTTTTCTATTGCATAAATTTATTCCCTGGTTTAGGCTGGTTAAAAATATATATACATATCTTATTATTTTATGTTATAAAACACATCTTTTGTAAAGGTTTCCATTACTATTCAAAAAATTTTACATTAAATTTACAGTATTTTTTTCATACATATAAACTCATAAAAAAAGTGAAGAGGAGGCCACTTAAGAGGCAGAAAGAAGATAAACAAGATGATGACTACTCGTCAGTACTGTTTTAAGTCATTGTAAGTAAAATTCTACTTAAATGCCTGATTTCCATAACCTTGTTTTCCAACACTTAGGTACAATTATCTTCTAAGCCAGCAATCCAAAATACCTGAATTTTTTCTGATCATTGGTTCCTGTAGTATCAACAAAGTTTACCAAGATTTTTTTAAATATATCAAAAAATAAAACTGCAAAAATAAAAAAATAAAAATGTTTAAAAAAAATACAAAATTGTTTTGTTACATGTTAGTTTTTCTTATTTTTCTTGAAACTAGTACTTTTTATGCGGAATATAAGCAACAATATAAGTTGAAAATTTCAGGACAATAGGTCAAGTAGTTTTAAAGTTATTGATACCTAAATAACTGGTGAATTCCCCATTTAAATAGCATTGAGCTGGAAAAGTGCAACTCCCCCCTTAACGTGTAGTTTGTCATATACCATCCTGCAGCAAGCTATTTTCATACAACAATACAATTTTGTATATGAAAAAGCAATGCATATTTTAAAACTATATAGCTTTGATAAACAATACCACACAACAGAAACATTCAGCTGTCAACAAAATACAAGCACCTGTGTTAAATAAATAGAAAAAAACGCGTGCAAAAACATTGAAAAGATAAAATTAAACTTCTTTTAAAATACGTCAGCAATAAACTCGTGCATACAAGTTCTGAAACAAATGTTTAAACTTCCAAGTTTATTTTGTGCGAAGAAAAGTTACTTTCCTCTTCCTTCATTATTTAATAATTACAGGTTCAGTTAAAAATAAACGTACAAAGAGAAAAATAATGTCACCAATTTTTGTATGTGTGGTGTATTTAATAAAAACTCAAAAGTGTACACTTGAACCTACGTCTGGACTTCTAAATAATAACCATATCTTATAGTTGAATATTTATGTTTTATTTTGAAGTTTAATTTAAATTATGTTTACTATTGATCCCTATTTAATTAGTCTTACACATTTTGTATTATGATTTATTATTGTCATAATTTCTTTGATAAATATATTTTGTGATAAGATAATCTAGTTTCCGAATTTTATAAATAGTTTCTTTTCTGTATTGTGTGCGATAAAATAGTGTACATAAATTATTGAAAAATACAGATATATAACTTAATTGTAGATATATAAATGATACTTCAAGCAGAAATCCACTTATCTCATAACAGAGATACTGTTTAAAAAAATACTTTTGAAATTTAATTTTGTAGTACTTTATTTATAAAGTATTATATGGTTACAACTTACTGTCGTCAGTAGTCACTGAACGTTTTGTAAAACGAAGACCGTTTCGTATATTCTGCCATTATCAAGTTATTTATGAAATTCCTCCGTTGTTAAACACGATGAAACATTAGAAAAAAAATTACAAATTACACATAACTACACAGCAATCGATGACGCATTACAAATACTTCATTATTGCAAAAGAGGAAAATTAACGAATGCGCTTAATTAATTAAGAAATACATAATGCTTAAAATGTTCAAAACTATTCAGGATACAATATAATAATTAAATACATTAAACTGGAATAAATCACTGACACAAAATAGAAAAAGTCTTCTGTAAACATCGTATACTTCTGTCAAATTTGTTAAATAGGTTATTTTACACGTTATTCCTAGTGAAAATATGTAAAGTTTAACTTAGGGTACAATGTATTTCCATATTATGTTTTATTTAAAATAATTGTTAATAAAAAATAAAGGAAATTAATAGTTTTGTGGTTTTATTGCCTAATATTGGAGAATTTCATAAGAAGTGAAGAATTTACTAAAGAGGTTTGTTTAATGAGAATTCAAAAATGTGATCACTTAAGTTACAAAATTTACCAACTTTGGCCAGTAAATATGGACTTAAAATATGTTTGGTTGAATTATGACAAATAAATTATTATCAAGCGTTCATTTTTTTAAATTTTAATAAAACTTTTCCAATAAACTCAATGTTTCAATTTAAACAGTTTAAAATAAGTTACTTCTAAAAAATGTTTAAACTATTTGCATTTCGTATACATTTTTCAACGCTAAATTCTCAAATAAAGAAAAAATTAATTTTATGAGTCATTTATACTAAATACTAGCTGGCCCGACCCGGCTTTGCACGGATAGACAAATCAAAGTTAAATGTATATTTAAAAAAATAATATATCAATAAATTAATATACTTTACACTATGTATTTCTTTGGTTATTTTTACTAACTTTGACCTCCACAAATTTGATTTCGTGATGAGTGAGTCTGTGAGTTGTATTTGGATTTTATATATAGACTAGCTGCCCGATCGGGTCTATAAACTCGATTTGCACGGACAGACAAATCAAAGTTAAATGTATATTAAAAGAAGCATATATAAATAAATATATTACACTATGGATTTCTTATGGAGATTTTTAGTAACTTTGACCCCTCAAACCCCCTAAAAGCTCTAATTTTTTGAAAAACTTTCTTAGCGAACACCTAGGGCCGTAGAGGAAGCTACATACCAAATGTCATTACAATCTGTTCGGTGGTTCTTTTTAGTAACTTTTACCTCCCAAACCCCCATAAAATTTTGAATTTTTTGAAAACCTTTCTTAGCGAGCACCTAGGGCCCTAGAAGAAGCTACATACCAATTTTTATTCCAATCCGTTCGGTAGTTTTTGAGATTTCGCGATGAGTTTGTCAGTAAGTGGTATTTAGATTATATATATATAGATATTATACAGTATATACTGATTATTGAATGCCTTACTGGACTGGTTATTTTCCAGTTGCCTTACTGGGCTGGTAATGCTGAGTTAAAAACGAACCTGAACACACGTGAGCCACAGCTAGCGTATTTTTAAATAGAATTAAATGTTCCAAAAGTGTTGTGAAGTGTATTATATAATTGTGAACGTAATGTGTATATGTTTTCATTTACCAAATTAACTCTCATCGACGAATGCAAGATATCCAATACAAATCTAGGTTTGATAATTCCTGATAAAGAGTCGAAACGACGTAACCTATAAAAAGAAATGAAAAAAGGACTGTGAGCTGTAAGTACAAAAAACAGTTAAATATAGTAAATATTACTTCCGATAGAATCATGAATGGAAACAGAAACTATTTTTAATGGTATATACAACTACTATAGACTGTGTTAAAAAAACAGTTCATTCTGTAGAAATATCTATGGAGCTAAGAAAAATAAATTGTAGCTTTTTTTCAGCAAAACAGACAATCTGTGTAAGTAGAAATATTTTAACAAAAACAATAACTACAACTAAATTTAAAAGTTAAACATAAGAATTAAATCTATTTAATATGTAAAGAGCAATCGAATAAACTCAACTATATTATCGTGAAAGGTTTCTGGGTTTTACATAAATAAGAGATTACTTTAATAAAGTTTCGCTTCGTCGACACAAAATAATCCTCTACTCGTAAAGACGTTCAGAGACATTAAAGTAGATACGGAATTTGGTTAAATGTTCATTTTATTACACTTCGGAAAATTTAGTTATATTACTAAAATCATCATAAAAGAAAACGTTGGTTAAAAACATTGGACTTTGGAATACATTTCAGTGGCTTATCTTACACTGCCGAAATACAAATTTAATTTACACTGATTAGAATAAAAAACCCGAACCACAAAACAAGAAACAAAAACAATAACTAAACAACTAAATTGTAAGTTATGTTTAATGCGTCACCCTTATGTACATTTCGATTACATGGTCATCACCCTCAGAGGGTTTTAACACTACTAAACCCTTTTAGTATGAACTCATCATAAACTTTTTTGAGTAGTGTTAAAACCCTCTGATTGTGATGACCATGTCATCGAAATGTACATAAAGGTAACGTATTAAACATAACTTACAATTTAGTTGTAGTTGTAGGTATTGTTTTTGTTCCTTGTTTTGTGGTTCGGGGTTTTTATTCAAATCACTGTGATATTTTTGCACAGTGCTCTTTTATTTTATTAATAAATTTAATTTAATTTCAACCTTATCACAGGAACGTTCTAAGATATTATCATTGGTAAATGATCTATTTATTAAGAATAAGACGATCACTTCTTTAGCAAACAATATAAATAATACTTTTATTAAAGCAACTTACACTTTAATTATAAATAAGTTACTCGATATATTGAATGAAAATTATAATACTTGAGAAAGTTAACTTGTATACACGCTGTAGCATACCCCACACAAATACACAATAATATTGTAACCGGCTCTTTACATATACAAGTTTAATGTTGCTTACGAAATGCA
>JAGFPH010009355.1:31785-47699 GCA_018207615.1 Philaenus spumarius | reverse complement strand
CACAGTTTATAATATTTTTATAACTAATAATAAAAGGCTGGGGATTGATTCATTGTTAATAAAATTGAACTATCAAAACTATATAGTATAAATTATATAATCGAAAGTTGTCCTAATACTAAAGACCAATCCGTATTCCGTGAAGAATAAGAACATAACAGATACAAGGCTGCGGGCTGCATTCTTGATTCTGTGTCGTACGGCAAGAAAGTTTTGTTAGATTTTGTGAATTTTATGTGTGTTTGTTGATTTATTTTAAAATTGTTGTGACGTTTCAATATCTTAAAACCTTTCATAAATATTACTTTTTTATTTTGTTTTCAAATGGTTGTATAATGTGATTCGTTAGTGAGCAAAGTCTATTGATGCTTAAACATCTAGGGTAGGCAAAGGCTAGCTTCAGTTTTTGTGTTTTCACTTTTGCTTTAGGCTATGATTACTATATTTTGTAACGTCGTTTTAATCTTAAAACAAATTTTTCTCTAAACTATTACACTTAGGCTACAATATTTTAAAAGTAATTTTGATATCATTTAAAAATGTTACTTTCATATTGTTTGTGTGGGTGTTTTTGAAAGGAGAGTAGGCCCCTAGACACAATTGAAAACTACATAACCTTTCTAAATGTATGTTGAAGAATAAAAGCTTAACTAGGCCTACATAAGAGGTTATTTATGCACACAAAAAGTACTGAAAACGATTCTAACAACTACTTAACACTTATTTAAGCATAATTATGCTCTGTTATTTGCATCTTTTAATAGCTTACAATTATTAAAAAATACTTTGTAGACAGACACTACTTTGTGACCATAGCATTTTCCTTGCATTTATTAGAATATTATAAGAATAACAGAATATGAGTAGTTCTAATATAATTTAGAGCATCGTACAGAATTTTTGAAAAATGTTTTACTAAAAATTATAATGCCAGACAAGATTTATTTAAAAAGTGAAAACTACCTTCAGTCTTAACCTAATAGCCTAACTAAGCATTAATGAAGTTTATCATAACCTAGTGAAGTGTTGTGCGTAAGATATATCTAAGGATAATCTGCTTAAAGTGGAGCAATGCATTTTGAAGAGATCAGGCCTAAACTTCAGATTGAGGTAAGAATTGAATTTTATAAATTTTGTTGGTGAAATTTTAGAATACCACTACTTCTTATAGCTAAGTGTGGTTACCTACCTACTTACATATTTTGGCGTAAATTTACTATACGACCCTCAGCTAAGACGGTAATTGTCTACTTCTACTTTGTCAAAAGCAAATCTTCCCATACTGACATATGTTTCCTATTTATGTAAATTCTAACAATAAATTATCATCGATTAAAGGCCCGGAAAAATAAATTCACCCTAAAAAAAAGGTAAAAATTTACTTTAACTTGTCAATCGATTTCTAAGGAAATTTGATATAGGCCTATAGGCCTAATATGAAAGAACACATCTAACTGATTGTAAAAACGTCAAAAATTTTCCCAGGAAATAATATTTATAGGAATTATGAAAGAAATAAAAGTTGAAATTGTATAGGTTAAGTTTCGACTTTTCCGCAATATTTCATGTAATTAGGCTATAAGAAAATAAATCACTTCACATCTACACCAAACACGTAAGAATTAAATAAAGTAAATAATATTAACCCCAAAAGTATCCTCAAAGCAAGAAAATTTGAAAATAATGTAAACAAAACGTAAATTACGAAAACAATAACATCGAACAATAGAAACTACAGTAGGCTATAACTGTGAATTTAAAATGGAATTTCATCAACGTTGCCAAATCGAACAATAGGTTATTGTACTGACAATAAGCCTATGTTTACTTTTAACTTCATCTGGCCGATAACAGTATGATTACAATATTTCGTTGTTAGGCTATTATCACATTATAGGCCTAATTCAAATTTTAAAAAAACCTAAAGGTACTAACCTGATACTAGGCCCTATTTAGTCACGCAGTATGTTTACTTTTAACTTCATCTGGCCGATAACAGTATGATTATAATATTTCGTTGTTATTATCACATTATATAATTAGAATAAACAAAACCTAAAGGTAGGCCTACTAACCTATAATATTTAGTCAAAGTATGTTTACTTAGTTGAGTTGCCTAAACTGTTCCTTTCTACACAAAAAAGAACAAGAACAATCCGGCATTGCTGGGAGGACGCTGAGAAAAACATGTCGGCACTTTACAATGTAAATTTCCATAACAAACTTTTGATTTGAAAGTTTTTAATTAATATTGTACATGTTGGTTTAAAATATTGGTTTCCCAGCATCAGTGATGTGTATAAATACTAGCCTATATTTATTAAGAAAAAAGTTCAGGTTTGTGTATTTATTGACAAGTTAAAGTAAACAAATACCTAAAAAAATAATAGGTAGGCCTATCCAGAGGTTCTAACTTATGGTATCTAGTCTCAGTATGTTTCAAGTAAATGTTCCCGTGTATTGAGATATTTGATATATTCTAACAATTAATTAACATATACCGGTAATTAAAGGCAGCACGGAAAAAGAAAATATGAATTCTAAGTAACTTACTTTAAAAGTCTTTATCTGATGAAGAACAAGTTGACGGTTTATCACAACGCTTTTTGACGGTTTATCACACGCTAACCTGGAACATTCAGCACTCCCCGGGGGCATTTTTTCGACTGTCGCAAAACACCGTGTTTGAACAAGAAATTTTGCAATGTAGGTCTAGGCTGAGTTAATTTTCGATTTAAGTCCATTAGCGATAAGGGTTATTGTTTACTATTAGGCCTACTTCCTTGACACATACTGGGAAAGACTACACACTGTAAGTTAGAACTTCGCCAAGATTGTTACCTAACTTATTCCTGAAGTTTTTGAAGCTTGCACAATAAAGTATAGAAAAAAATTGTAACATAAGTTTAACCTAATTTTCTTTGTAAATATTATTTTGTTTAGTAGATATACAGTAAGTGAAAAATGATATTATTATCGAGTTGTATTTTTTGTTTCGTTTATGTAGGCCTATTGTTGTGCTTTTTGTGAGTGCTGATATTATGTACCCTATGTTATGTAGGCCTACGCAAGGAATAACTTTTTTATTGTATTATTAGGCCTACTTCAAGCTATTTTTTATTTTTCATTTTTTTACGGTGAATTTATTTTTCCGGGCCTTTATTCATAATGTTAATTCATTGTTAGAATTACCGGTGGTACATAATTATGAAACAAATCTCAATAGGCCTCTTAGGCTCAATTACGGAAAGATTTGCTTCTGACAAAGTAATAGTAGCCTAGGCCTAAGCAATTACCCTGTCTTAAGACTATAAGTTAGATCTTCAGGCTATTTTTTTTTATTCTTGCATTTCTGTTGGCTTGTGTCGTATAGGGCCAACTAGTAAATTTGCGCCCATATTTTAAATTTGGTATAATTTATTCCTACATGGTGTTAATAAAATCGTACATCTAAATTATACAATGATGTTACTAAAATCTTTTAGCCTAGGCCATAACTAAATCATCGTAAACTGACAAGGTTTACAATTTTCAGGCGTAACTTAAATTTATTATAAGACCCTCGGCTGATATTTTTGCAGACAATGACCTTATTTTTCATTCTACTGTTAAATGTTGAATACAGGTAAACATACTGTGACTAAAGACTATAAGTTAGAACTTTTAGACTATTTTTTATTCTTGCATTTCTGTTGGTGTAAATTCGTATAGTAAATTCGCACCCAATTTTAATTGGAACTCCATTCCCCCCAATTCTTGTTCGAGGCTCTGTTTCATTATTGAAATCGTATTGCATGAGTATTGCACAAACATGGCTGACCCTGGTCTATTTGCAGTTAACATTTGTGTTATCAATAAATACCTAAATTTCAATGATGCCCTTAAATTTGTTTCTGTGAAGTGTTTTTGATATCATAGTAAAGATTGATTAAGCTTGTAATATTATGTTGTGATGGTGTACTTGAATTTATATAGCCTAGTGACTTGTGTTTTGCTCAATTCTTGGCTATATTATAATTTAACATAGCATATTTTATGGTAGGCCTACTGTAGGCTGTAACATATTTTAAATACATTCAATGCCATTTTATTTAAAATAGAACTTAACTTATATGAATTATTAATTAACAAATTGGTAGTAGGCTGTTGGAATTTTGATGTTTAAATGGTTCTAGTGGAGGACGTCGTGACTACAGGTTTTAATAGAATTACACAATATATATCACTTTTTCCTATATATATATATAATGAAATTAGACACTTCACTGATCGCGGGAAATCAATTATAAACATTCTAAAAGAAATATAACGTACAGGAACGAATTAACAAACCAAAAATCGCTTGGGATTTAATACAGACAATCTACAGCCATTTTAATACGAGATAGGGACAGGGTTGCCAGATTGGTTGCAACTAGATTAGAATGAGTTTATTAGTGCCTCCTATATTGCCTAAAATTAGAAAATAATAACTGTTTAAGTTGGAAACCTTCAGGTTCTTTTTTGTGTAGAAACGAACAGTTTAGGCAACTCAACTAAGTAAACATACTGTTACAAAATAGTATAGGTTAGTACCTTTACGTTTTTTTTAATTCTAATTATATAACGTGATTATAACGACGAAATATTATAATCATAGGCCTACTGTTATCGGCAACATACTGTGACTAAACAGTATAGGTTAGTACCGCAGGTTTTTTTTTAATTCTAATTAATTATATAATGTGATAATAACGAAGAAATATTATAGGCCTAATCATACTGTTATCGGCAACATACTGTGACTAAATAGTGTAGGTTAGTACCTCTGGTTTTTTTTTATTTCTAATTATATAATGTGATAATAATGACGAAATATTATAATCGTACTGTTATCGGCAACATACTGTGACTAAACAGTATAGGTGACCTTCAGTTTTTTTTATATATATATTGTATAAGTTATGTTTGGAAATTTAAACCCTTTTTTAGTAAATTATGAAATGTTACAAACTTAAATAATATGACGTACCGGTAATGTCAATGCCACCAGAATATAAGCACGGTTTATATTCGCTACTAATAAAATGTTGTGATTACTGTTACAGCATCTTTTCCTATTAGGCCTACTTATGTTCAATGTGGCAACGTTGGCAATCAGAAATGTTAACTTTCTTCTTTTATACTGGTATTCAATGTAATTTAATAACGATAATTGTTATTGTTTTTAAACTAAGGGTTTTTGAAAGTTATATAAAGATTGACATAGGCTATATATTTTTTGATTTGTTTCATTCATTGTGTTTAGTGAAGTTATTGTTGATATTTGTTGGTGGATTAAGTGATTTGTTTAATTTATTTAGTGTTAAAATATAAAAACATAGGCCTACCTCTGGTTAACCTCTATATTTTTGACTTTTATTTCTCTCATGTTTTCTATAATTTTTATTTCCCGCGGATATAATTTGTTGTTTTTATAATCAGTTTAACGTGTTCTTTCACAATATGAAGATATTTTTAAAAAACCTCGGGTCACGCCGTTCTCCATCTTTACCGTTTAAATCAGGTTTTCGTATCCTTAGAATACATAGGCCTAGTAGGTAGGCCTATATACAGGATTTGTCACTATCCCTAGGCTATTTGATTCTTTCTAGCTTTTTGATGATAGTATGTTGGCCTAGTTTGAATTTAACTTGACACATTAAGTTTTAAAATGAATCACAGATTGTACTGTTGTATGAGCTCTTGACGTGCTCTAATCTAACAGTCGTCTAGGTATTCAATATGTTCTTGAATGAATTTTCTTAGAATTACTTTATGTTTTTGTTATATTTCCTTCAGGGAGTAGTTTTTAACATAAGTATGTAGCAGCAGATTGTTTGTCAGTAGGTAGGCCTCTGTACAAGACTGTTGGCTGACTAAAGTAAAAATTATTCAGCCTAGTTGTTTTCTGATTCGAGGAACGCAGCAAATTTCATCTATTGAAAAACACCAGCTGAATATATTTAGCTTCTGCAGTTGACGTTGCTACTAGAATTTGTTTTGTGCCATGTTAATCAATGTGACCTTCTCAATAAATAAGTACACTCCCACTAGTGAAATGACCAGTAATAGTATATATATATCACCTCCATAATCTGAGTCAGTAGGCCTATAAGGTATAAGATTCCTGTTTTCATTAAAGAAGATTGCAAACTTATTTTTTCTTTTAAATTCAAAAACTGGCTTGACCATCTTTCAGTGATTCATTAGCAAATTTCTGAAGGTACACATGTTGGTTGTCTACGTCGTTCGGACGAGTTGTATTGCCAAAAACATCCAACAATCGGAAGCACGTTTTTTGACTGGAAGTAACTATTTTTTGAGATTTTTCCTACGGGAATGAATTTGGTTTTATGAGTTTTTTCTAAAAATATAAATGTAGGATGTTATTCTGCACATTTTGTTTTCTTATGCGACGTTATAGCTCGCTTGGTTCCAACCCCAAAATCGATCAAAACGTAAAATACCATAGAAGTACCCGGTTCAAAGCCATGTGGTGGATTCTACCGTGGGGTTGGCGTGCGAAGCACGCAATGCATTGTGTATTGAAGATACCCCCTATATGCGGAATGGCGTGTGAACCATTTTGCAGCTATTCAGAACCGTCGTAAATAGATCTGTTTCCAAATTGTTGCTTGAAACCCTAAAACATCTATAAGGCCTATACACTTAATTTTGGATATTTACTCAACTCAGCGATTCAGCTGCGTGGTCGAATTATTATTGGTTTGCTGTTGAACCTGCTCAAAACAGTTATGTCAGGACAAGAAATTGTCGCTAAATAGGCTAAAGTAGACTTCCTATCGCTTCTCTATATGGTTCAGACTTGTTTAATGGATTTGTTTAAACAAAATTTTCACTGTCTGTTACAATTGCCCATTTAGCCCAGTCAAGGAAGACCCAAAAACATGAAACCTCGCAAAAAATTAGGGTTTGAAAGCTGAATTTTCCCCCATCGATAAACCACTACCAAAGGATCATTTTTACAAAAGTCCCCACAAATCCTCCTGGAGCTTCTCCCCCCTACCCCCTCAAAGAAAGAAAATATCAATTACTGCTTAAACCCCTAAATCTACGGTAGGTACTAATAGTCGGATCAAGTTTAATATTTTTTTGGTGGTTTTTATAACATATTCTACAATAATGGTCCTCTTTATTTTTACGGTAAACCTAATAGTTTTTTTTTATAAATAAATATAAATGCCCGGAAAAACTATTTTTTTACCCACTTAAACTCATATTACAGGAAAAAACCACGAATAAAAGTTGTAGATTATTTAATTGTCAATTTAATGATGTAAAGGTTTGTTTATTTTCGTGCGGGCTAGAGGGGGGGGGGGGCAGCAATTTTGGGGTGCGATTACGGGCGGCCAACTGATGGGTGGGCAACTATTAACCCACTCAATAAATGTTTTGTGTCGGAACTAATTAGTGAAAAGCTGATTTTTTCATGGATGTTACCGGTAGTTGATTATATAAAGAATATTTTATGAAAAGTCCCGGCCCCTCCCCCTCTTGCTCCCCCCCCCACCCCCTTAAAATTCACTTTTGAAAGACTTGTTGTCGCCCGGGGATTGATGAATTGATGAATTTAATTTGTACTGCGGCTAGAAGTAATTCGGCGACAACAAGTATTACAAAAATAAAATACAAGTTTGGTTACTGTCTCGGCCCTGATAAGAACCGTATGTGGAACAGAATGTGCCTGAAGGGAGTTTTACCTTACTTTTGAAACACGGACCTGAAAAGGACCGTATTAGTGCCAGATAGGCTAAAGTTCGAACGAATTATTATTTAAGTCTTGGGTCCTGATAAGGGCCTCTGAGCGATTAAAAGTTTGGCCAGAAATGCGGACGTTTTCAGGAGAAGCCTGCTAGGTGTTTGAAGCGTTGCGTCTTCGTTTCGTTGTTCGTAGCGTTGCGAAGCGATGTTTCGTTGGAAGCGACGATTGTGACGCAAGAACACAACACCCTTACCAAAGTGCCGTGCCTTATAGAACACAGTAGCTCTGAGCAAAGTTGCGCATTGCCCGGACACCAAGACTGTAGTCAAGGATAAAAAACACTATTGTGCTCGTGTCGGTCCTTATAAGGGCCATGTTGCTTGAAGAGCGTAGAGTTGTATCGGGTGACACGTAGCCGGAGCTACGGCGGAGATTCTAGCCGGACTAGCCTCTTTTCCGCGAACGGTCTTCTATATTTCGCTGTTTTTGCTGCAGGAGTCCTGGTGAGTTTTCGAAGAAAAAAACTAGTGATTTTGAATTGAATTATACGTTTATTGAATTGTTAAAATTGGCCCTGACAATTCGGCAACACTTCTTCACCAGTTACAACTCTCTTTCCTTGGCGTTAACTCTCTCTGACGGTGTGCCTCGCCTGAGGACTTACACACTCGTTGCGGGTGACGATTCGTTGCGGGAGACTTCCCGTCTTCGCTTTCTCACTAGCCGTCCTGGCTTTCGTGTAGTCGGTAACTTGTGCTGGCTCTTCTGGCGGTGCGTCTCGGCTGAGGACTTTGCTAGTTGTTGCGGGAGTCTTCCCGTCTTCGCTTGCTTGCTTGTAGAAGGCTGGAGCTGGCTTGGCTGGAGTCTACTGTTCGCTAGGTTGATTTGATGGTTAGAAGACGGCTGTTCCTAGGTCACGGTGAGATTGAAGGTGAGATGATGGTCTTGTCCTGGTGTCAAGGTGAACGAAGGTTCGTTGGCCTGGTGGTGAACGATGTTTTCATAATTTTGAACTCGAATCTGGCCGTATATATACTGTTCTCCAGCGAAAAATAACATCTAGGTGCGAAAAGTAACACCTAGGGGAACGTAGTTGGTGAATTACCGTGCAGCAAAGTTGCCGAGTTCCGAACCACTGTAACGTTTGGAAGTCTTGGCGCGTTCTTAAGTTAGCGTCAGCTAGTTCTTAAGTTCTCGTGGGGACTTAGAATATTTTCGTTAGAAGTTATGCGGGAGATGGAAACTTTCTCGGTCGTGTGCGATGAACGACGAGAAAGTTTGAAGTCGTTGTTTCGGCCGTTTGAGCGTTGATATATTTAGTTTTTGTTCGGCAAACGTTTCTACGTTTGCCACTAAATATATAACTTGACCGGGGAACTGAATTTACTGGGGAATATTGAGTTATTACGACAGATGTTTCGCGGTAGATAACCGAACAACTTTCCCGTAAGACGAGGTCTCGTCGGCAGGGAGAAGTTATACGGTAGAAGTGACGGAGCCGCTCGCAGTGTCCTTGGCGGGAGAATGTGTCTACGTTTCCCAGACGACTGCAGTGAGTCGTCAGAACGGTCGTTGAGAAATTCGTGGCGAAATAATGCTAGTTGCTTTCTCGGGAGATGAGGTCTCAACTCCCGAGGAAAGTAGACGTAGATTATTTGAAGTTTGCCGGGAGATATACGACGTGTCCTTGGCGGCCGAACGTGCCCACGTTCGCCAGACAGATGTTATACCGTCCCGGGGACTTGTGGAGTGAAGCTTCGGGGAAATTAAGGCGAGTTTTCCGCCTTAAAATCGCAAGACGCTGACTGATGTTGGCCCTTTGAGGGCCAAGAAGTTTGTTGTGGAATTCCGACTGTTGCTTCGACGTGTTGTCGGGAGAAGATGTTTCGGAAATTCCACCGGGTGTTTCGCTTTGACTTTGACGTTGATTGTTATTTTCGCCGGAGTATGTATACCTACGTTGCCGGGGATAACGCATGAAGCTAAATATTATTGTTAAATATTGTAGCTGCGCTACAACAGACTTAACTTTATTTAGTTTATTTTGTCAATATCTAAGAGATAAACAGCGATAGAGTCATATTTATTTCATTATTGTAATCCTTAAAATATTCTCTATCAAAAATGTTCATAGCGTTTAAGCTATAAATAATTATTTACCGTGTATTTTTAAATTTAATGTTAAAATTTGCATTTTATATTACAATATCTACATGTTTAGCTATTTTTTATTAATATGAGATAAGTTAGAAAAAAATTGCTCAAATAAAAATTGTAGGGTATTTTGCAATCTTTAAAATTGATATATAAGTTTTATAAATGTTAAGTGCAGCCAGTTGACCTAATCGGCCTGACAAAAGAAGACGGCCGGGGATGTACGTGTCCTTGCGGGTTGATTCAGCGCGTTGGCATATATCAGTTCATAAAGGCTTTTATTTAACTTGCAGACACGACTTGTTCCATCGTTGAAACCTTCTGCCTGATAAATGTAGGTATTTTCTTCAATTCATTATATAGAAAAAAGCTGTCTTGAAATCAAAAGTAGGCTAATCATTTTTATTTTATCTGCGAGACTGAGAATTAATCGTATTGATACATGACAAGCAATTGGACTAAAGGATTCTGAATAATCTATTCCTTGTTCAAATTCTCTTGCAACCACCCTGGCTTTTAGTCGTCCATCTTGTTTTAAATGAAAAGTTAAAGGTTTTTTTACATTTGACTTGATTCCAAGATGAAGTTTAATTTAATTTTTAACAAGGATTCGAATTCTTCAGGCATGGCCTTATACCATCATCTGCTGTCTTTTTTAAAAACTATTAAAATTGGTATGTCTTAAATTTCTCCAATCTTTGCCATCATAATCAAGTATACCTTGCAGGAATTTTTACCTTGCAGGCATTTTTATGTTTTGACACACAAGTTTTGATAATAAATGTGACCCATTGTTCAATAATTAATTGTAGACAGGATTTGAAACTTCTTTTACTTTATTGTTTTCTTTCAAACTTTCATAAAGAGGATATATAATATATATATGCAGGGAATCAGAATTTTCTTCTCCAGAATTTGTATGTCAATCATGAACTTCAATTTCTTCTGGATAGGCCTAATGTTCATTTCACCCTGGCTTTTCTTCAAAAATTATATTGTCTGAACTAATAACATCGTTCAATATAAAGAATCGTTGTTCTTAAAATCAATTAAAAAAATTCTGCAGCAAGGTGAATCCCAGTCATAACCAACTAAAGTGAATTTCTTGGAATAGAATTTTTCGTTTTTTTTTCTCTTGTGTTCTGGAATTAGAACATAACAATCACATCCAAACTTCTTAATTTCTTGACATCTATCTGACGTCCGAACTACAATTCACTTTTACTACATGTTGATCATTTGAACAACAATTTTATTCAAAAAATTAAGGACCATTATTGCACCAAATGCATTGTTTAATGTTAAATAAAATAAAATAAACGGTACCAGGATCTGGCACATACTTTCTCACAAACATATTTAAATTATTAAACAGATTTACTGAGACTTGTAGGGTGGGGTAGGTGAGGTGATTTTTTATTAAAGTTGGAGATTAACTAATAAATATTATTATTATTATCTAGAGAGAAAACTATTCCATCGATTTCGAACGAATTTGCACCAAACACGTAAATTAGGTCTTTATAGATGCACGAAAAATTGTTTTGAAAATTTTTGAAAAACAACCCCCTTTATGGCCATAAAACCCCCAAAAATCAGTTATTATTATTATTATTAGCTAAACGAGAATTTTTAGAAAGGTGCGGTTTTTTGCATATGGTAGGGCACATTAAAGGCTACAAATAAGCAAAATTTTATCAAAATCGTTAGAGCCGTTTTTTTATAAAAAAATAATAACTGATTTTTTGGAGGTTTTTTGGCCAAAAAGGGGGTTGTTTTTCAAAAATTTTCAAAACCATTTTTCGTGCATCTCAACAGGCCTACTTGAAATGTCTGGTGCAAATTTGTTTGAAATCGATCGAATAGTTTTCGCCATTTTGCCAAAAAAACCCCAAAAATCAGTTATTATTAGGTATTATTTTTAGCTAAACGAGAATTTTTAGACAGATGCTGTTTTTTTGCATATGGTAGGGTACATTAAAGGCTACAAATAAGCCAAATTTTATCAAAATCGTTAGAGCGTTTTTTTTATAAAAAAATAATAACTGATTTTTGGGGCTTTTTGCAAAAAAAGGGGGTTGTTTTTCAAAAATTTTTAAAACCGTTTTTCGTGCATCTATATAATCCTTTTTGACATGTCTGGTGTAAATTTGTTTGAAATCGATCGGGTAGTTTTCGCCATTTCGCCAAGAAACCCCCAAAAATCTATTATTATTATTAGCTAAACGAGAATTTTTAGAAAGATGCGGTTTTTTGAATATGGTAGGGCACATTAAAGGCTACAAATAAGCTAAATTTGATCAAAATCGTTAGAGCCGTTTTTTTATAAAAAAATAATAGGCCTAACTGATTTTTTTGAGGTTTTTTGGCCAAAAAGGGGGTTGTTTTTCAAAAAATTTCAAAACCCTTTTTCGTGCATCTATACAGGCCTAATTGACATGTTAGGTGCAAATTTGGTTGAAATCGATCGAATAGTTTTCTCTCTAGCTTTGTATACATACAGACATACAGACATACATACAGACATACATACAGACATACATACAGACATACATACAGACATACAGACAGACATTTTGTAAAAACCACTTTTTTGGACTCAGGGGGTCCCAAAACGGATATTTCCACAAAAATCTCAACATCGATTTTTTTTGCGATCACTATACTTTCTCTATACTATAGTATAGTGAGAAAGTAAAATGAGATGTAACAGCAATGCTGAAGGCCACTAGCTATAACTAGAAACTATAGTTCCCAGGAAAAATCATCTTCAATTTCAAGTTATGTTACCAGATTGTTTTTTAAATTTTGATTGTTGTATTACTTCTGTTTTTGTGATTTTTAAAACATGTTACAATGTCTGAATGTATTGAACATAGTTGTAGTTCTTATGCTATCTGAATATGCTAAAACTGGTAGGCCTAATTTATTTTTGATTTTAGTTTTTGAATCTATTTTAGTAAGCTCGATTTAGTTTTCTTATTATTTATTTGGATGTGATTGCATGCACTATTTCGGACCAAAACCTAGAAATTCAATTTAACAATTTTTTCTTAGGTACCCATATAGGCCTATATGGTATTTTATAAAGTTTCAGTTGGCCAACATTTATTTGGAATTTTGTTTATTGTACTAATTTCCTTTATTTGTTATTTCATTTGTTTGTTTTAACATTTGATTGTTATTACCTCAAAAATTCAACTTCGTTCATTAAAATTAATAAAACTTCTGGATAAATTTAATCAAGAATTTTTCAGCTTTTCGTTGTGATAAAATCTAGTTTATTTTTATAAATTTATGTATGTGTTTGTTGTGAGTGTACAATTTTAGTTGTATAGTTTTCCCCCAGATAAATTAAATCTTAGTGGCCATTTTCGCGTGGTTGCACATTTTGGTAGCCCAGGGGGTGGTAACATTTTTTTTGGAGTTTTTATTGGCCAACTCTCAAAAAAGATGTTTATAGTAAAGTGCGAGCATGTTCTGTCTGTGCTCAAAGCAAGCCTGCCAGAATACCAAAAAGGGGTATCTTGCTTCTACCATTCCAAATCGTCCCATGGAAAAGCTCCACATCGATTTTGTGGGCAAACTCCCAAGGACAAAAATTGTAGTGGACCAGTTCTCCAAGTTCACCTGGCTAATCCCTGTCAGAGATGCAACGTCCAATAATACAATTAAGGCTTTAAGTCTAGTGGTATTTCAAAATGTTGGGTTCCCTAAAGTCATCATCTCAGATAATACCCAGTGTTTTGTATCACACGCTTTCCACAATTTTTGTTTCTCCCACGGCTTAAAAAATAGAAATCTTAAGGCCGCCCTTTTATAGTCTATCACTCTCATAGCCAAACATCTTGGGACGAATCCCTTTGCTAGCTCCAGCTAGCTTTTAACTTCGCTCATCATGAGACTCTCAAAACAACCCTGTTTAAAATTCTTTTTAATTTTCTTCCAGCTACTCCTCTGAGTCTGAGCTGGGATATTAACTTCCCTGCATTAACGCAAATCCTACGCAAGTTTGGCGCCAGGCCAAACAGAATATCTTAAAAGGGCTTCAGAAGGCCGAAAAGACATATAACAAGTCCCGACATCAACACCAATACAAGATTGGAGATTTTGTGTGGTGTAAAACTCACCCTCTAAGCTGCGCAGCTGACATACGAGCAGCAAAGCTAATACCTAGATGGTCTGGTCCTTTCAGGATAATTGATTTCCTGACTCCTGTTACTGTTGCGCTATCCTTTGCCAATTCTACCCGATATATTAATAATGCACATTGAAGCCGTATGTCGAAGAAATAGAGCCAGTAAACCCCATTCTGTTTTCATTTGATCATAACCTCTCTCTTAATGATAGGTCACTGGTAGAGAATTTTCGCCCCTCTTTTCATCTGTCTTGACATCAATGTGGAACGAAGCCACATACTCCTCTCCATCTTCGACAGATCCTCGCGTCTGGATGTGGCTAAGGTGTGTTTGTTCAGGACTCATCTCCACTGATAGACGCGAGATTTCTGGCAGGTAGTTTGGACTCTTATCTAAAAGAATTTCTTTTAGGAGATATAACTCTCCTCCATGAATTTCTGGAACCCGTAGTCTGATCAACTACCAAATAGCCAGTTACCATCGGTAGTGGTCTCCAAATAGCCAGGAAGGGTTAATTCACCGGTTGTGACATGCATGCGCATGGATGCTTTCACACACACTCCTCATGGAGATGTGTGTGCCTCCTTTAAACATCGCACTACTGCGGAGTGAACGATGTGACACAGTTACAGAGAGCTTCATGAACTCTACTAAAATCGCATTCCACCATGCCCGAAGGATAAGGACACAGCTAGTCCATAAAACATGTTGTGTGTGTATTTTGTCTTCTTAAGTGTTTTATTTGTCTTGGTGTTGGCGTTTTGGTCAGATCTGTCTGAAAGTTGCAGATGTAGTTATCACATGCTTAAAATGTCTGAATCTTGTAATTTAGTCATAAAAAAGTTTTTTTTGAGGTCCTAACTTTGAGGTGAATTAGATTGCCCTAAGTCAGGAGTATTTAGTTAGCTTTGTCCTTCAGACATGCTTTCCATTTTCTTTCTCCACTCTAACTCCGTCCACCCTAACTTTCGTAATTATTTCATTCACAAACACAAATACTATACCCCTGCATAAAGCCTTGAAAACCAGATATAGTCACATCTCTACCCACCAGGTCGCAGCACCAAATAGATTACAGATTCAATCGTGCTAGACACAGTACTAAAGTCAAAAAAATCAAACAGCTGACGTCATTTGAAAGGTTCTCGAAAGTTCGTTGGCCTCTGAACGGGTTTTCAATGGCCGATGAAATACATTCAACGTCCATACCATGATAGCCTACCTCGTGTTTCATTTCTCAAATTGATCCGCGTCTAACCAGCTATGTTGATTCTAGAATGAGGTCACCAATATGAAAAAACAGTGTTACTTGTAGAAGCCTAACACCATGTTGGAGAACATTCCAGGTTTATTTAAATATAGAGTTATGTTTTTGCAAATAGTGACTGTGACATTTACTTCCATTGGAAGAATTCAATGAAGCAAATTATTAAACTACAGATTTAGTTTATTATATTTATATTTAGTTTTGTTATTATTATTTGGATGGGATTGCATGCACTATTTCGGACCAAAACCTAGAAATTCAATTAGTGGCCATTTTTGCATGGTTGCACCGTGCTCTCCAAATTTATTTATCGATCTTCACGGCCTCGCACCTTCTGTAAATGCCACTGGAGAATACGGGGTAACATATTAAAAAATGTTTTTAACAGTACAAAAATCGTAATAGGCCTGATTTTATTGTCCAGTTAGAACTGGAAATAAGTTTGGCTACTTCTTTATAATTTTTCTACAAAAACTGTTTTAATGCTTAAAATGCTTTGATTAATATTATTTATTTGATAGATATATATTACACTAGTATGTCTTAATTTAGTCCTAATTTTGGTTTTCCTTTTGCAGGTATATATCAAACGATATGATGAGCATACTTC
>JAGFPH010009355.1:20750-31685 GCA_018207615.1 Philaenus spumarius | reverse complement strand
TTTACGACTAGGAGTGGCCTTTCTTTGTCCAATTAAAAAAAAAAAAAAGAAAAATATCGAGACCTTTGCCCTGGTTCTCTTGAAGACCAGAGATTCTCTCTGGTTCTCTATTAGGTGCTAGATTTTTTAGGGTTTAATAGTGTGACGGATCTCTAGTAGGTTAGTCTTACCTTTCATGTGTCAAAACTTCCTTTAGTGACAAACCTAAATGCACAATTGAAAAGAAAATGAGAAAACATATTCTTTTATGTAACTAACATAGGCCTACATTGAAAGTAAAAATAAAAATTAGCGAGATTGGTGTAGTTTAGTGAGTATTTTGAATTCCACTAAAGTTATATTATTTTGGTGCCTCAGTCGTGAGACATAAAGTCATTTAAAAAGTGTTCCACTCCTGTAACTTTCCAGGCGATGAATCTGCAAAGTTTCAAAATATACCAGAAAATCCATTTATAATTAAATTTTGTTCTCTTATTTTTTCAACACTATAAATAACAAACCATGTCTACTCCAACTTTCACTTACTTTTGTTGTATGTGGGCATGAGTTTGATTTTGTTGAATTTGAATCAGAAACTGAACGCTGCTATAGTGTGACTAATTTCATACATTTTAAGAAACAAACAAGATTTTTATAGGATCACTCGTTTGTCCGTCTCGTTTGTCTGAACGTTTACTGTCAGTTGGTTTTCTCCAGAATATTACAATGAATCTTGGCATAGATACAAATCATGCTAATTTGCATATATTCCACTGATCATAAAATATTTTATAAAGAATTTATAAAATCCAGATTACGCCTCTCAAAAAATAAACACTTAAAAAAGGCCTATTATACTGTTGTGTGGGCTATCGTTTGAAGGAGCTTGCTTTAAAGATGTCTGACCTATTTCTTTTAATTTCATTAAAAAAAAATTTTGTCATTTAATTATGTTATTTTCAATATATTCCCGAAATTGATATTCTCGAACCAACATCCCCTCTATTTTTTAAACTACTGCTTCTAAAATTTTTTAAAACAGTTTGTGTTGGAGGTATTCATACTTTACAAAAAAACTGTATAGCAAATCCAAATTTTTGTGAGAAATTTATGAAAATATGTTCTCTATTCATGCGTTTTACGGTTGTAGTGCTTGGGAGCCATCATCTCCGTCATGAATCTCTACCACCAATGTATGTATTATTCTTACCATAACTATTATGCGATAGTTGGTTACTTTAATATATTATGTGTAGGCTTATGAAATGTTGATTTGTTGTTGTTGATAATATAAAGTAAAACTTTAGGGACAGCTGACGGTAGTGGAACCCCTGATGTGCGATTCTTGCATAAATTCTTTAATAAACCAAAAATTAAGTTAAATTCAGAAATTGCAATACAAATTTTAAAATAAATATTTTAGTGAATTTTAAATTTAAATTTCTGATTTGATTTACAACAATGTTAATAAACACAAAACGATAATATGTTAAATAAGGTAATAAGAAAAAAGTTTTGTTACAACTATACCATAAATCAAATGCAGAACTTATTATATCCATTCATCATCTAGCTTGCATAAGATGTCAGACTGGAAATTTTGAGAAGATCTTACTGCAGTTATTTTCCTTAGAAATAAATATATTGAAAGAGTATGTGTATGGCACATACTTTAATCAGAATATTAATCTGAGATTACAGATCTATTAAATACCTCCCCCCTTTCTCATACTCTTTTACTTGTGATTTTTTTCTTTGTATTCGTTACAAGAGAGTAGTTAAGAGTAATTCTTTTTATTCACTTAAACAATTATTTATTGGTTGTATTTTCTAGAAATTGTATCGATGATGGAGGGTGCGTTTTGTAAAGAAGGGATAATGTTATGCATAGTTTTATCTTTGTAGGATGAAAGCTCTAACTTGATAAAGGGTTCTAGAAGTACACAAACTCATACTAGATTATCAAAATAAAAGCCGGAGAACACAAAAAGCCACCAATGGCTAAAAAGTGTTTGGGGCCTTAACCCGCACCTAAACCGGAAAAAATAGAAATTTAATTTTAATATTTTGTGGTTAAAAAAATTGACTTTTCCCACACAACGAATGCCAACCATCAAAACAATATTTGTAAAACACATGAAATCAGGTGCAGGCTGTAGAAACGTATGGTTTTAACGTTGTTTAAAAATTGTTTTAAAGTTATTCTTACATTTTTGAATTAAAATTACTTTTTTATTAGAAATTACTCAACCAGCATTGTTGGCTACCTTATACAAGACAAAATACTATAAAACTTACACAAAGTTCCTCAATTATATATTAAAAAGTACTAACAGTCTAATGAAGTCACTCCAAGTACATTAACGACATTAAAAAGTTGTTAGTTGCATCTACTTAAATATTAAATACAGTAGTTATCTACTTTTGCTTTCCAAAGTTTTGTTAAAAACATAAATTACATAGTGCAAGTCAATTTAAACAATGTTTGACTCATAATAATAATACATACATTTTAAATATTGTAATAATACACAAAAATAAAAATTAGTTGCTATGTTCTAACTTTGTGAATAAAAATTATGTTTTTAAACTGCAGGTAGAATAAAATAAAAGAATATTATGAGTTTTTTTTTTTATGAAAACGGAAAAGTTTTGAATGAAATGTTATTAAATGTTTTGTTTCAATTCAAACTTTGAAAGGCTTAAACATAAAATTAAAATATGTTATCATATTACTCTTTATAACAACATTAATTTCTTGTTTATTTTCATCCCTTAAAAGTGTTAACCCTGTTTTGTTAGTTACTATTAAACGACTATTACGGTTCATTTTGTGTTGAATTTTTTAAAGTAAAACCATTGTTTATTAGTTAAAGCTGCAACTAGGATTATTCATAAAGCTATGCTTTTATTAGGTTATGAAGTTTTCACTGCATATTCCTTTGATCAGTCCTTTGTATAGGTTTATAGAATATATTTAATTTTTCATAGAAACCTTTTTACGTTAAGGACGTTCCTCAGAGGATTTAAATTATATATTTCAGAAACCACCTTAAAAAGTTGTAATTAAATATTTACATATTTATAATTTTTCTGAAAGAAATATTAAACAGAAATTAAATATTAAATTAGTGAATACATATTTTGTGTATTTAATTTGTAGGTCATACAAAATGAATAATAAACATTAATTGAACATTTTGATAGTCGAGTAAGATTGAATTAATTAAAAGTTCTTTAGGTTCTATGATAAAGTTTATGTGCTGTTTAATATTTCATCAGAAATAAGTAGACCTATATTTGGTCACTAAAGTCTACTTTTATAAATTTCTTTGAGGAGCATTCTTAATTCATTTAACCACCCAAACTTTTGAAAGAATTAACCAGTGTTTGTGTGATAATATGAGAGAGTGAATGTTGAATGTTTTTCAGTTATTTATTTGTTGTTTTCTCCTTTGTTCTTCCATTGAATAGGGTGTGTGTAACAGTTTGTGTGGTGTAAATGATGTGTGTACGTAAGTGTGTCTGATTGTCTTTAGTGGAACTAAGTCCAGACAGAGAAATTACTTAGTTGCAGCCTTAACCACTAAACTGTTATAGTAGGCCTATATTGTGTCAAAAAACTGTATAAATTGTTTTATTTTTATAAAATTTCCAAATTTAAATTTTAAGAAGTGAAATTATAGTACTGAAATTAAGTTATATAACTAAATGTTTAATAAAATAATAACAATTAATAACATTTTATCTTAAACTTGAAAGTTTTGTATTATAAGTAGGCCTAAGTAGCCTAATCTGGCCAGCATAATAATCATACGCTAATTAGTAACATCTGATTTAAAATTTATAAAAGAGAAACAAATTAAATCTTAACTTTTTTTATTTTGAATAATGATAAAAGATTTTTTACCTTTTTAAATCCAAACAGGACCCAAAATTTGATATTTTTTTAGTTGTTTTGTCCATTCAATTTGTCTCCGCCTCATAGATCCTTCATTATACTACTTTTGAAACAGCCTAGTAGATTAAGCAGCTTACTGTATAGCATTTAGCTTACCTGATTACAAAGCTTAAGGTTCCCGGATCAAATTTGGGAGAAGACCATGAATATTTATATAGTAAAAAATTAGTTTTCAGGCAATGGTAGTAATCAGTCCTTTTGGCCTTAAAGAACAAAAATGTATCTCTTTTCTGATTTTTTTGTACAAAGTGGAGCTTGTAGTATTCTCAAATGTTGAACTGAAAGGAATCCCTACTGCCCAAATATAGTGTTTTCAATGAAAATGATAGCAGAAAATGTTAAAATAATAAGTTCAGAATTTACTGGAAAGCACATTTAAAATGTTTAACAGTTTGTGAAATTTTTAAGTCATTTATTTGGAACATGACTGTTTAAGGAATTTTTAAGAAAATTGTCTTGTGTAAAACATTGATTTTACAAAAATTCATACAAAATGCTCACCTTTACTGTATCCTTGAGAAACTGCGCTAAGTGAATCTTAGACAATGTAATTACAAATTTTCATCTTGCGGTTTTCATTGAGTTAGGGGAAATTTTTGTTATATAATAGGATATTTATATAATATGTTACAAATTTATATATTATGATTTGTAAAAAATAATTTTGAAAAAAATTGTTAATGTCAAACGTTATAGCCTATGAGAATAAAAAGTCATTTGAATTGTACAAAACCATAATTTTATTCTTTTAAAAACAAATTAAAATTTAAAACCCATTTATTTTAATTTTTGCAAAATTTAAAACAAAACCGACTGAATACTCTGTTACAATTTTGTTGTAAATGTTAAATTTGTCAACTTTGTGCTGCTATCTATTGGTTTAAGAAAGAACTTGAATGTAATAAAACAATTTCTTAAAGTCCCCTGGATGTAGAAACAGTTTACGTTCCAAAATATATTAATAACACATGAAGTCAATGCTTCAACAAGCCATATATGTTCAATATACTGAACTTACTATTCAAGCAAAGACTATAACGCGAAGAAATTATACATTGATGACTAGTGAAATGAGGTGATGGCTCCCAACACACAATATTACCAAACACATCATGAAACATCAGTTTTCATAAAACTTTGGATCCGCTGAAAAGATTATGAGTAACTCTAACACCACAAGTTTAAAAAAAATATTAGTTGCAACACTTTTGGAAATACATAGAAGGGAGGGAAAAGAAGGTTTTAGCAACATATTCAAAATAATCTTAATTATATTAAAGTTTTGAAAAAAATAATTATGTGTATTTGATATCCCTAAATGAATCCTTTCTGAAAGATAACCCACACAATATTATCATAAAATAATTGTTGATTATTAAATTTTGGCTCCCATATTAATATATTAATAATATTTAATAATATTATTTGAGTTACGATTATTAAATGAAGGTTTTCTTTCATATAGGAACTCTAAAAAACAAATATAATTTCATGATAATGTTAGAGAACCTTTAGGATTTGAAAATACTTTTTATCCCTTTGGAATGATTAGTTTAATCCACCTTTTTAAAAAGGCCACTCCTTTATCTTTTTTATAATATGTCTATTTTAATAGTAAGTTGTTGTTCTTAACCAAAAATTACCGTTGTAAAGTTCTAGTTCTAGAACTCTTTACACAAATTGTTGTTTGTTAAAAATGCATGTCATGTTGGTTATTAGTTTGCTACAATTTGTTTTCTCTGTTCAATTTGTAAACGGTCTAGGTTATCTTTAGATGAACAATTTCCATCTTATTACCGTATATCGCAATTCGAAGAAATATATTTTGCTGCACGATCCGAGAAATGTCACACGTTCAATTGATACTTCATTTAGTCATTTCATCGCAATACTTCTTTTAGTCGGAAAAATATCAAAACAAGTTTTGTGTCTTTTAAAACTTTAGAGCGGATTGAATTCATTACACGAGTTTGTAGCCTCGAAAAATAACTTTTTGAATATTTAAATAGTTTACCCCTCTTCGTGGATATATGACATGGCAAGAATATAGTTATACATTAAACGTTTGGACTTCAATGTGTATATATTATCTTCTTGGGAATGAGAATATTGTTTTGTTTTTCAATTCACCGATGAAAAATAAGTATATTTGTA
This sequence comes from Philaenus spumarius, assembly GCA_018207615.1. Lineage (NCBI taxonomy): Eukaryota > Metazoa > Arthropoda > Insecta > Hemiptera > Aphrophoridae > Philaenus > Philaenus spumarius. The sequence goes on along the minus strand of JAGFPH010009355.1, from coordinate 25,591 downwards.
ATGGGATATATACTGGAAAAGTAGAAGAAAGAGTTTCAAGGTAAGTGTGAATATTTGCACTTTATTTTAACAAATTTAAGTAAAAAATAAAATGATTTGATATTCGATCAATATTTGCGCAGGCTATAATATTGTAATGATAACATTTCTATAAAATGTTTAGACTATCTTAAGTTCTGTATTTTCTAAGTTTCTAAATTATTGAATCAATTTTGATGTGGTAAGTATTCATGACATAATATTTTTAATCACTGCAAGACAAATTAATTTTAGTTTATTTAGAAAAGGTAGTAAAGCCTGTTGAAGTTTGTAGTGCCCTACTCTCCACATTGATATATACTATATTTTAACTTATTATGCTCTTATGGAGAAGGAAACTAAATATTTCTCCGTACTAAATACTTAATTTTTTTCTGATAGTATGATTTATTAATTTGTTTAGTCGAGGAAATTTGTTTTGCCTCATATGTATTTCTCTAAATAATTGTAGCACACCTAATTGGAATAAATTATTATTAATAAAATATTATCTTTTTGTCATTATTAAGTAGAAATGAAAGGCAATTTCTTAAAAAAATTATTTTGATTAAAATATAAAGACAGTAAATCGGAACCATTGCATAAGTTTTTGTTACTTGTATTGTCTCTCTTAGGAGATTCATTTTTTGTTTGTAGTTTTATAAACCTTTTAAAAACTAGAAATATTCATTTAATTCTATATTTACGTAGTGTTTAACCTAGGCCTTTTAACTAGGGCCTGGTAAACATTTGTACTGCATATCTAAATGTAATAATTACTTTTAAATATAACATTTGTTGTTGGTTTGTTTCTACCACCAGTTTACAGCTGGTAATTTGTAGCTTTTTGTTGTAAATTTCTGTTGAGTCGCTTTGAAATAAACCATTGGTCAAAGAATCCTTACTAATATATATTTACTTAAAATAGATTCTTTAACGTCTTGTTAATGTGGTCGGCTATTTTAATTGTTTTTAAAACAATATGCCTATGAAGTTTGTCTTTCGTTGGATGCCAGTAATTATTCAGATCTGGTGGTAGAAAGAACAAAATATTTTTAATACATAATTTGTGCTTTTTTTACATTTCAGATTCTTTTCGTTTGAAATATTTATTTCTATCTAAATATTTCAGACAAAGTACATTTTGTACAATGTTACACAATATGCCCCTTTGCATTAAATAAATTACCAACCACCGCCATGTAGAATTTAATTAACAACGTACAAAAAAAGGAATATTCGGTACAGTTTAAATAGAATTTGTCTTAATCGTTAAGAAATCTGCGTGAAAAAATATTTACTTGAGGCTTTCACTATTTTATTTTTATTTTAATTTTCAATATTAATCCTGTTCTATTCATAAATAGGAATGCATGTAATGAAATTTCGAAAAAAACGAATATGCATATTCAAGCTATTAAAATCCATGTACGATGGCCTAAAAATGTAAATAACTCGACCACACAGCTGAACAGCTGACGTGAGTTGAGCGAAATTTCAAAATTAACTTTATACGATTTAAGGGTTTCAACCAACTATTTGGGTAATTTGTCTACTCTCGAAGACGTTGAATAGCTGCCTGCGTGTTCGAAATATATTAGTAGAATTTGTTCGTAACTCAGCCTCCAACCCTGGCTCAAGCGTTGCTTCGTTCAGCTCGCAGCGGAAAAACAAGTGAGTTTGCACCTCGGATTTTTATTGTTTTGCTTCGCTAGCAGAGGTTAGCATCCCAGCCGTAGGCCTCGTAACAGAAGCTGACCAATGATAAAATCTCCCTAGTGGATTTGAACCAATTTGTGCTGTTATGGTATTTTACGTTCTGATCGATTTTGGGGAAACCAAACGAGTTATAAGGTCGTGTAAAAAAACAAAATGTCTAGAATAATCTCCTTCATTTGTATTTTTACATAAAACCACAAAAAAATTTAATTTAAGTACGAAAAACAGCAAAAATAAATTACTTCCGGTCAAAAGAAGTGCTTCCGGTTGTTGGATTTTTTCGCTAACGAACTCGTCCGATCCACTTAAAGAATCAACGTGTGTAACTAGACCAAATCGGACTTAAGTGCTGGCGAACACCACACACACACACACACATATGTATATTGTACTAGCTGGCCCGATCTGGCTTTATACGGATAGACAAAATCAAATTTAAATGTATATTAACAACAACAAAATATTGTACTATGTATTTCTTATGGGGATTTTTAGTAATTTTGACCCCCAAACCCCCCTAAAATTTAGAATTTTTGAAAACCTTTGTTAGCGAGCATCTAGGACCCTAGTGGAGGAAGCTACATACCAAATTTCATTCTAATCCGTTCGGTGGTTTTTGAGATTTCTTGATGAGTGAGTCAGTGATATTTTGATTTTATATGTATATATAAATATACAGCTTTTAAAGACACCAAAAAACGCGATTTGGTGATCATGATCGGTGCTCACTTATTACTTCCGATCTCAGGTCTCGCTATAAGGGTTACTGCAATAGCTCAACTTTCCTATGGAAATTCGCTAATAATAATACTTTATATTTCTGTATAAGCAGGAAAAAGTAGGGATAATATTACCTTTCCTGTGTATTTACAATGCCCAAATATTTCTAAACTAATATTAATTGTATCTGTTAGTAACTGATTTGTATTGTTGTTATAGTAAGTTCCGTATATTATGTTTTCTTGTAAAGCCTCTTCTAGTCTAAACATTCCAATGTCAGATAAAGAACTAGCCCCTTCAAACAACAGACACGGCAATAGTAGTACAAACAGTTTGTACTCATTTTGCCTATATTCCAGGAGTTAGCCAGAGTAGATTGTCATGTTTTAGCGGAATAAATTGAAATTAATTATGATTGTTTTGAAGTTTATAACCATCTCCGTAATCTTTATCATGTCCAGTTCTATAATTAGATTAATATAAACTATACAAATTTTAATTTTGATTTCTGAAAATTAATATGGTAATGTAAGAAATCTTTAAATATGGAAACAAGTTATGAGATTTGAGAAACTAAGGAATTATTAATTTTTAATCCTCCAAGTGCTGACTATATTGCTCTTTAGTGCTAAGGGTTTTTTGGTTCCGTGCATGCTTATTAACTAAAATCATTATGAAATACTCACTAACAGTAAAGTAAGACTTATTATATATCATTTTAATCACAATTACATGCTCTTTACAGTAAATAGCTTTAACAGGCTTACCTTATAATTTTTATACTTTTTTTTGTTGACCAAAGTAGAAATAAAAAAAATAAATTTTTTTTGTGAACTAAAACTTCTCACTCAAAATATGTAAAAAAAAGTAATGTAGAAAATTCAATATAGCCAAAAGTTGCACAATTTTATGGTGAATAGAAATATACATAACACTACTACTTTGCTGTAAAAAACAAACTTTTGTCTATAAAAAAAACTCTGTTTTTTATAAAAAAATGTTTTTTTTTTTGCACAAAGAAGAAAAACTTGTCGCTAAAGATATAAAAGTACTGTCTAGGCCCAATATTTATGGTTTTAATTTGTTATAAAGGAATAACACACACATTATATACAAGAAGAAAAAAAAGAAGAAAAAATATTTACAGTTCAAAGTCTCTAAAAATCACTATTTTCAAACGCACCTCTAATAGCCCTTAAATTGCTAAGTTCACTCATAATTACTTAAAAAATAAATAAACATTTACAAAAACAAATAAAAATAAACTGATCTAAACTAAAACTAAAAATGAATAACAACTAGTGGATAAACAAACAAAATCCGAGTTCCGAGCGTCTATCTATGCGTAGGCCTACTACACGACTATATACCGTGTATAGATACTTGATTTGACAATTCTGCCGAAGGTTTGTTTGAGTTGATATCGCTGTGAAACTCTGAATTATAATAAAGTGACTCTTTCCAAACACAAACATACATAGACGTATCAGATTGTATTAAAAATAGCGGCATCGTACACATTTACAAAATGTGTTGCGCAAACGTCGCATATGCGATGTTAGCACCGTAACGCGACTTTTATACATCGCATATGCGTCGTTAGCACTTGGAGGGTTAACTCTACGAAATATATACAACAGACTGTACAACAGCTTAGTAGTAACATTTGAAAGTTTTAATCATAATTTCTTCTCACTCAGCTGACTTAGTAGAAGCCTTCTTTATTCAGAAATTCTAAGATTAGATTTACTTGGGCAAAGCAGGGGGGATAGAACAAAGTTTAAAATGTATTCTTACCTTCATTAACTAGCCAAGGATTCATAAAAGAGATAATTCTGTTCAACAAACATCAAAGACAACTTCGGTAAGTATTTAATTGAACTGGTAAGTTTGATTATTTTTAGTGTTTTTTTTTAAGATATTATTTTTATAATATTGTCCAACTTGGTTTTTTGTCGGCTAATGCGTCAAACATAACGTTTTTTTTATGTCCGGTTAGATCGTTATCTTTTATTACGTTATTATAAACCTTTGTTTTAGCGTCAATAAATATTTGAACCACTCGGTTGCGACATCATAAATCTACAAAATATTTTACTTTAATTTCAAAAAACATTTGTACAGATACCGGTGCGAATGCTGGGACTTGAGCAAACCGCTACTTACCTGACTAAAAACATCAGTATGCAGTACATCTCTGTTTAACACGTTCACTGCTAAGGACGCACATATGTGTTTGACACTGAACACTTTGAGAAGCGGCCGACGCACAGTGCATTGCACACCAACCTCCATATTGGGAGTATTTTCAATACACAGTGCATTGAGTGCTTTGCGCACCAACCCCCATATTGGGAGTATTTTCAATACACAGTGCATTGCGT
>JAGFPH010009355.1:0-20650 GCA_018207615.1 Philaenus spumarius | reverse complement strand
AAAAAAACATAGTTATGTAGTTTATTATAACTGAATGTAGGGAAGTAACAGTTCAGTAGAATTCATAAATGGGGTCAAAGTTACCCAATGGAAAAAATCAAGAGGGGTCAATGTTGCCATGTTTAAAAAAAATTGTTATGGTGTTTTTTTAAGTGACTGGAATGTTTTGTAAGTATGGGTACATTCATGAAAATACATATACTTTACGATATTAAACTTTGACAATGCTACTGTTAACAGTTTCTTCTGGGCTAATAAAGTTTTTTAGTGAAAACCCATTCAACTGTTTTGTAGGTTATGTTTTATTTATTTTTTGTTGTTGTTTATAATGCTTTATTTTTAATAAAAATATATATTTATAATAGATCAAACCCCACTTTATTCAACATGATTTTTTTTTTTTTACAATTTAAATAACTGACATTGGAAAAAGAAAACGAAAAAAATATTTGACCCCAGGGTCAATGTTACCCCCGGGGGGTCAGAATAACCCCGGTTGACGGTATCTTATGTTACAGTAGTTGGATAGCGCAGTTGGTCGGTCAGATTCATCTTGATATTGTTGTCCAGCTCCTATAGTATATCGAATAGTGTATGCGAATGGAATTGAAACTTGCTGTTTAATAAAATATCAGGGTCGGTTTTTTGTTGCTTGTAAATCTTGTATTCCTCTCGAAGTTCCCAGTGTACGGACAGCTAGAAAATTACTGAATAAAAATAGTCAAAACGCCCTTTGTATAATGACGGAAAACAACGATTGTCCGTCAGATCTTCACTAAGTTAAATATTATTAATTAAATTGCAAGTGAAACAACATGGACCAAGACCGGGATTTGAACCCAGGACCTTTGCCTTTCCTGGGCAACATTCTACCACTGAGCTATCCTGATCCTCCAGATATTGGTCAATGTTATCTCACTTGTACTGTTTTACTGCTGAGAATTAAGATTGTTTTCAATGTCGTATGCACGAGGTATTCTGTCTGTTAGTTCAATAATTGCAGTAAAACCGTACAAGTGGGATAACATCGACCAATATCTGGAGTGATCAGGTGGCTCAGTTGGTAGAACGTTACCACTGGAAAGGTCCTGGATTTAAATCCTCTTGGTCCATGTTTTTTCACCTGTAATTTAATTAAATATCCCATGCTGAGGAAGAGTGTATGCGGAAAATTAAAAATAACAGTAAATATTATGTTTAAAAACAATCCAGTTAGGCTACCACAAATAAATATGGAGTTATATAATACTACTTGTATTAGATACATCAAAAATAGCCTACATTTTTCAATAAAAATTGTTGTTTACTTATTAAAATAATTGTAAACTTGAACTTGCTTTTATAACTTGACTGATAGTAGGGGTTTTAATAATACAATAATAATAAATTGTGTTGCTGTTCAATACTGACTTATTTTTTAAGTCTCATTATGTATGAACAATTTTTGTTGTAAATATTGCAACACAGCACAAAATTCTGTTTTGTTATAATTCTTCATTTATATTTTTTAAAGATAGCTTTGTTTCATGGGACATTATAGGCCTGTATTTAATTTAATTTTTCTAAGGTGAGGGTGAAGATAGGTTAGTCACACATTGATGAAGATTGTTTTTAATGGTCTAATTTAAATACCAAATTTAAATGTGAGTTAAATTTGTAGTGTTTTTGCTATTCCTAATCCCTTCAACAAATAAATAATAGAAAATGAGTGTGCAAAACTATTTGAAAATTAAAGTAGCTTAGATACATTTTTTGCTCTATTTTAAAGTGTTTCAGAATTATTTTAGCAGTCCATTATACAATATTCATACTGGCATCAATGCCAAATTTAACTTGAAGCTTTTCACATACAAAACTTTATAGAATTCTATAATCTGTGCTATGAATATCTAAAATAGCCTAATTATAATACAAAATAATATCTTTCATAAGAACCAATTTTGTAGGTTAAAGTTTAAATATATATTACAAAAACAATGGTTAGGCTTACTGTTGTGATCTTTACTTCGGATTTAGTAAGGGTTTGAACAAAACAAATATGTTATAGGCTTATCATTTATTACTTTATCCTGATGACACTAAATTTTAGAATAAAAACATGCTCAATACAATTTTCTATAATAATTGATTTTCTCTTATTTCTAAAAATAAATAGTATTTATACATGGTTTAAACATCTCATTAAAAAACATTTAAAATTTAGTTTTTGAAAATAAAGTATTACCAAATTAAAAGTATATATTTAAAAAAATCCTTTCCAAAGGTTCAAAAATAAAAAATAAAGTAATTTCTACTTATTTAGACTATAAAAATTTAAAAAAATAAAAGATCAGCTCCTAGCATAGGAATTACAAAATTTGCCTAGAAATGAATGTGCTAACCAAACAAAACATGTTTCAACCTCTTCAAAAAGTTCCATAAAAATCACCAAGAGTCAGTAGTTTGTCTACTACATTAAATTCCATGAATATCTTGTATAAGACATATCAGCAGTAGATCCGTCGGAGCTTCTAATGATTGATGCAGGGAAACTATATAAAATTGCAATACTTGAATATTGTAAAAAACTAATAATTAGTTCCTTGAATTGAAATCATAAGAAGAAATATTAATAATAATAAACTATAATATTATTTAACTTTTGTTTCTAAGATTGTGGTGGTAGGCCCTACTGGTAACTTGAAAATTCATTAACAACACTCATGTTGTTTAGAAAAGCTATTAAATTAAATATTCTTGAAGACAAAACATATATACAATATTTAGTAAGTTCTACAATATTTATTGAGTCTTGCCGACCATTTATTTTGTCAGTGATTGCATTTACAAGGCAGTTTATTTAACATGTTGCCTTAAAATGGAGTTCTATCATTAGTATAAACCGGAATAGTACTGGTATAATAGTATTGCCTTCGGTCAGTAGTATAAACCGTATAATATACCTGGAGCTTATTATCATAACCTTCTTTCACTTATTTTTTCTAGATTATAACATAACAATAAATAGTAGTAAGATTGTAAGTTAAGCCTAGTCATAATTACTGAATGGTAATTATTTCAAGCAATTACAGAAAAGGCTATCTATCTAAGAGATAAATTTAAAACTATAAAAATAATTATTTAAAATGCATAACTTTTTAACAATGATAGTTGTGAAAACAAATACATAAATATTAAAAATTAAATTGAAATCTCAATAAATGTAATTTATTTATAGTAGGTAAGCTCATGGTTCTGAAATAAAAAAATTTGGAAAACGGTTGACCCTAAAGGCCATCCCTGTAACTTCCCGCTAAGTTTAATTACAAAGCAGTTGACATTTTTTATTAGGTATATTAAAATATTACTTATAATTTATATTGTTATAATAATATATAAAAAGTTTTCAATTTTAATATCAGAAACCGATCGGTAATGGTCGGGATTATATAATGCAATTTATACTAAATTACAAGGGTACTATAACATTTAAAGCTCCAAATTTCTTCTAAGTCCGATTCGGTTGGATTCGGGGACAATCGGTAATGTTCGGGATTATATAATGCAATTTATATTATATCCCAACGACACTATAACATTTAAAGCTCTTAATTTCTTCTAAGTCCGATTCGGATTTACTCGGGAACGATCGGTAATGTTCGGGTTGTTATAATGCAATTTATACTATATTCCAACGACACTATAACACCTTGTATCTGATACAAGGTTGATGACGGATGTTAAACATATTTACTTCACAAGATAGTTCCTTCTTAACAGAGTCGACGTAGCCTAACCGCTAACGTTGTGAACTCGGGTCATGGTGATACCCGGTTCGACTCTCGGAGACACCCAAACTTTTTTCAAAGCAAATAATTAAATTCAATTTAATATTAATTATTACAAAACAAGATGGCTGCCAAAAAAAAGGTGGCGGCCCAAATGAGCTAAAATCGCTATCTTGTAGTGTAAATGTTTTAAAAAAGAAAATTAATAGGAAAATAAGTGGATTTAGCATAGATTAAATAAATTGAATGTGTATGAAAGAAAGTTTTTTTTTAAATAAATTATTTGTCAAGTGAGATAATCTAGGTACACTTTATAATAAAAACAATATACATCAATTTCAATTAAACTATTATTATTGTTATATTATATTGTATTATACTATTACTTACTATTATTGGGCGTGATTTCTAGCTCAATTTAATTTCTTCTTTTTTTTATCTTTAATTTAGGGACCAACCTATGTACGGGCAATTGTGCCCCCTATAGGTCCTTTATGTATTTATACATGTAAAGGAATTATTGGTAATAAATAAATAAATAAAAATTCCCCAAAATCAAAAATCCAAAATTCCCAAAATCTTCAAAAATTCCCAAAAATAAAAAATCTTCAAAAATCCGAAAATCCAAAAAATCAAAAATCTTCAAAAATAAAAAATCCAAAAAATGTTAGGTTAGGACCCCAAAAAAAAAATCCAAAATCCCCAAAAAAGGGAAAGAATTGACAACAAAAATTTTTCTGATGAAAAATTTCGGAGAAATTGAGAAAAAACATTTTTTTTGATTTTGTTTCGTTCACGATATCTCACGAACGAATTAACCGATTTTGACCGTACTGGTAGCGATCGACGTCGCTTTTCAAGGTTAAAAGCTGATTAAATTTTGGAATTGATCGGTAAAGCCGTTAAAAAGTTATTCCAAAAAACCTGATTTGAAAAAAATTTATTTCTTAGTTTTTTCGAAATTTCTCAGAACCTACCGGTCCGAATTAGTTGAAATTTTCAGGAAATCTAAGTTTGATGGAACTCTTTAGAACGCCGTTTGGTAGGATCCAATCGGTTAAGCCGTTCAAAAGTTATAAGCGGGTCACATACTTACATACACACACACATACATACAGACAGGGTGACACCCTCTCGGGAGTGGTCAGGGAAGATTCCTAGGACCTCAAAATGTCGAGATCTGATGAATACTCGATTTTCGAAAAACGGGGTGAAACCAATAACTTCCCGATTTTAGAAAATTTTCAATTTTCTTAGCGGGAAGTTAAAAAACCTTACAGTAGAACCTTGGTTATCCGAATTTCCAAATAACATACTGAAAAAATACTTGTCAAAATCAACTCTGTTAAATGTAAGTTAACTGAATTGATTTCGATAAAGAATTCATAGCTTGAGAGGATTTCTCTATAAGTTAATTTATAATAAAAACTTTTGTGTTAGATTGAACAGAAAGAACAAAACTGTTGTTTGAATGCCCCTCTTCGCGGCATCGTATTTAGGACTCATCATCCTTTCCCACGAGTTGTTTCTCTTCCCGCTGTTGCTGTATTTTGCTCCTTTGTTTTTAGTCGGTGTTAAATTTTGTGAAGGAGAGTGTCATTATGAGTGGAAAGTGAAAGCGTGTTGTTTTATCTTTAAATCAGAAATGGGAAGCAATTAAACTATTAGATGGAGGTGATTCAATAAGAAAAGTGGCAAGTGCTTTAGGTGTTTGGGAGATGACTGTCTGGCATTGGGGACGGAATAGATTGGAAATTGAAAAGTGGGTATCTCAACGGTATTCAAATAAAGAAGAGGCGAGTATTCAATCGATGAAAAAAGCGAGATGAAAAAACTTCAGAAGCATTATTTTTGTGATTTTATGAAGTTCCAAACAAGGGTTAATCTTGATAATGTTTATTATAAACTGTCCTTTATATTTCAGGTTGTGGAATCAAACCACATTATTGTACACGTTGTGGAAAATCTTACAAATTTACTTACAACTTGAATCGTCACCAGCGCTACGAATGCTGCAAAGAACCCCAATTTCAGTGTCCATATTGTCCTAAAAAAATGAATTTTAAATTTAATCTGATGGCTCATGTAAAATCTGTACACAAAGACATGGAACATTAGTTGGATTAATCAACTTTCAGTTTTTTTATGTGTATTCGGTATAGGTTAAAAATTGTTTATTTTTTAATTGTTTTTATATGGTGACAATATATATCTGTATTAAATAGCTAATTTAAGAAATCATTACCATAGTTTTAAATTTATTTATCAAATTTTCTGCAATGGTTAGTTTAATTATTTTTATTTTAAAAAAGTTTTAGAAAAAAGTCTTGTTTTGGATTTAGTACCACAGTGAAGGTGTGGATAATAGCAGTATACCCACCAATTTGTTATGTTTACTGTGTTGGTATAGGATGTCGGGTTGAACAAACCAATTATTAGACATAACTTAACTATTATCCTTCGTCCGATTGTTTTGACAGTTACACCATTCGATAGGGAATCAAAAGGGCTACAAAAAGGTGACATTTTTTGTTAAAATGTACAGCCTGTAGGTAACTCAAGTTTGAAATTTTTAAACAGCCGCCATTTTGATTGGATATAATCGTTTATTTTGCTTAAAATAGATCATTGTCAGGTTAATCTTCATACCAAGTTTGAACTCAATCGGTCAAACCGTTATCTAGATGAAAATTATTTAGTGGAAAAAAATACAAAATGGCGGCTAGGGGGAAAACAAAGCGTTTCCGGACACATGTTCAATTGAATTTTTTCACATTCTTATGCATTAATATCTTAGAATATTGCAGAGTCATTACGAAACACCCTGTATTTAGCAAACTCATACAATTATTAATGAGTTTGGCATTATTTTTGAGTTTCTAAAATCATTAATGGTTTAGAGCAGGATGAAGCAGTTATTTTCAAGAATTTGTTGTAATTTGCAGGAAGATTTTTGGAACAATCTAAACTATAATGTGTTAATTACAAAAATAATAAATATTACCTTTTTTTCAAATATTTGCTTACAAAACAGGATGAAAAACATGATTGAAGGTTCCAAATGGGCAATCATATCTAACCACTGCTCCACTCTGTTCCCCCCTTTAATGATAAAGCACACTGCATTTCAATATTAATAATACTTTATGTATAGATAAAATTAAAAGCTGAAATTATTCTATTGTTGATTAATGTGATTGTCCTATGACTGTACTCTATGCAACATTGTGAAATCAACTTACACAAAATATTTATTGGACTTGACGTACGCCCTGTGCCTCTATCTATTCAGTGGGGTTGGAACAAGATGACACACTACATCTATGTGGCAATTTCGATCCAGTTACAGACCTAAGTAGATACAAAACAATGTTCACATGCTACTGTATTGAATTCTGCAGTTTGTAGTTTTAAAGGATTGACAAAACTAGTGTATCAAGTCAGCTGGACTAAACCGAATATTGGTTATGGGTTTTGGCACAACTACACTAACCCACTCGTTTTGTCTTCAAGTAATGGATCATAATACGAAAAGTATCTTACGTAATCAGTGTATCTGATCCTAAATAAATATAGGCTACTACATACTTATCGACATCTCTAAATTGTTAGAATTTAAATAATCGTTACAAGTTTTTACAAAAGTACATAATTTGAATTTATTTTTCTATTTTAATTTGAGTTATGGTTCGAGATATTGTATCATTTAAATTATTTGTTCATCTTTGTAAAAATCTTACTAATGTAATTTTAAATGTGTAACAACGTTAACTTTATGGTGTAATGAACTTTTTCAGTTCGTGTGAATCGTAGCGTTTGTCCATCTTGCGGCAAGAGCTATAGCCGCCTCGATTCTTTGCAACGACACCAACGTTACGAATGCGGAAAGGAACCTCAGTTTCAGTGCCCTTATTGTCCGAGGAAAATGCACCTCCGTCACAATCTGTACAGTCACATTTCTGTAACACACAATAAATTACTTGAGCCATCATTAATAAAGTGATATGTTATAGTGAATAAATATGTATAATTGTAATCATTTAAATTTGTTTTATTTACCTCTGGATTTCAAAGAAAATAGTGTTTAAATTTTTTATAAAATTATTTCTAACATTTAGTTTTGAATTATTCAAATGTTGTTAACCAAAGTGATAAGCAAATGCAAGAACAAAACTAGCGAATCGCGGTATGTTTCTTGTATAGTAAGTTTTTGTCTTGTGTAGTCAGTCTTGGTCTTGCACAATTAGTTTGGGCTTGGTGCAAGAGTCTAAGCTTTAATAAATCGTTCATACTCTCTTCAATTTTATATATAAGTATATTTACTTATGAGTGTATGTATGAGAGTATTTTTTTTTGTATATGTTTTAAAACAAATATGCTTTTCTTAACTGTAGGCCAACAAATAACCCTTTAAAAAAATTGACATTCAATGTGAAATTAATGTTTACGTGTCTCAACACAATTCTTTTTTTAAAGAAAATTTGTAGCCTACTTAAAAAAAAAAAATAATACATTTTGAGTACATTGTGATTGTTGTGGGTTTTGTAGTTGGTTAGGTGTGAGTGTATGAGTTTCTGTGATCAGGTCATTGTCATTTTGAACATAAAGGTGCCATTAGTTTTTTTTATTTATCTCTGCCCCATAATTTAGACAAACAAACTCTTCATACATACCATGTTTGTAAATAATAAAATTGAATTTAATGAATACATCAACAAAAGTTGAACTAAGGCTCGGCTCCCTTAATTCAAAAAATGTACTATTTTTTACTATTTATATCATACGTTTATGAAAACAATAAAACGGGTTTTGAAAATATATTCAGCAATCAACATCTGCATATGACAGTACTTCAAAATTAAACCAAATTTTCAAATTTATTTAACGAATTAACTGAAAAAAATGACTTATTCTGTAGCATTGCTCTTGTGGGAATCAGATTCAATATGGCGGACAGGTTATCCCCCTTAAATATAACCCTTAAGTTAAAGCATGTATTTAAATGTGATGCTATTTAAAAAACACAATAAAAACAAAAGTAACATTATCTTATTATTTACAATTTTTATTTCTAAGTAATAGTTTGTACTTGGAAAGTTACAAAGCAACTAATTAATTATCATAATTTTCCACAAAATAAATAACTTATATGACATACAAAATTGCAAATGACATGTAGTGCTTCGTGTACAAGCAGTAGGTAAGCATGGGAAGTGGAATTTGGTAAGGAATACAAGGGACAACTTAAGTCTAAACAAATTGTAAGAAGTAATCGGATAGGTAATGTAGTAAATATTAATCTCTTTCTTCATCTGCAATCCACCCATTTTTCTTGACTCACAAGACTCTTGCGCCTTGGTCCAACATTTGCCAAGAAAGCCTGCAACACTAAGACTCTTGTTTCTAATCCCTTGCTAAAATTTGGTACTGTTTCAAAGTAAAATAATTTCATAGTGTGTAACTTATCTACAAATTAAGTGTTTTTCTTTAATTTAAAGATGTGGTCTCAGTTTTTGTTTACGGTGTACACCGATTGCATTCTAGTGTCCATTCCTTTTCATTTCCACAACCTATAAACCTCTTTTGTTTTTGATAATTCCTTTCCAAGGATGATTTTAACTTCCCATATACTTCATGATTGGACTGCTGTAATATTTCCCCCCATCTTTCTCCAAGTCTTAACAAAACCAGTTTAAATTCAATTTACAAGTTATACTTTTACCTAAAAACTTTTAGAATTTGTCTCGTATATATTCTAACAATATGTTTTAGTTTTGTAAAAATATTGTCTAACACTAACAATGGTAATCATGATTTTTGTTAGTTTTTTATTTGTTAATGTTTGTATAGGAATTCTTATTAGTGTTTAGAGTAGTTCAAATTACAAATACATTTCATAAACTAACTATAAAAAAGAAATGCACTAGCTAGAATTTTATAAAATTCAACTAGGCCTATATATAGGGTAGAAATAACTAAATAGGATATTTATTTAGTACTACAATAATACTCTTACCTTCGGATTTTTACTATAGACCCCCTAATTTTGGTAAATGGTAGAAGGCACACAATTTAATAAAAAACACATAATTATATTTAGGTTGCTTACAATCTCTTTACAGAAAATTTGGGAAAAGGTTCAATACAACAAAACATTTTCTTAAACAACATGTCCTACCTCGCTTCGTTGTCCATCTGTCTAGTTGTGTTTCTTTATATAATAATTAATATCTCAACAACCATATATATGAGTTTCAAGTTAACATATTGCAGTTATTTCAAAATCTGTTCTATTAATCTTTGGAGTGAGGTATGCTAAACTACTCAGTTACAAACTGTCCATGCAAACTTAGAACTTCCAATAAACTTGTAATGAGTTTTTTTTGTCAAGTTGGGCTTGTGAAGGTACTTAAGTAATAAATGGTACTTTTCATTGTAAAGTATGCACCAAAATAATCAGTATCCTACTAAAATTGTAATGTTTTTTAAATGTTTTATTTTTATTAAAATGTACAAAGTAAAAAGAAACTTGAAATTTCAGTTTTAGCACACACATGTTTAAATGCCCTCCATTAAGTTTTAGGCAATTCTCTAGCATAGTGAAGATCTTCACAAGATGTTGGTGAAAAAGGGCTGTTGCGTATCAAAGCACTGTAATGGTAGTCGGTGGATCTTGGAAGATGCTTTCCTTCATCATTCCCTACTCGTAAGAGTCAGGGTGGTGAAAGCTTGGAGGAGTGGGATGAAGGGGAATCAGGCGTTTGCCAGACTTTCTTTGAAGTAAAGCAACAGTAGCCACAGCGTAGTGACATGGCTACTTTCTGGATGGAACCTCTGGGAACCAAAGTGCAGATTGCTAGCATGACAAAACCTTTTCAGATTTCTCGCAAAAGGTTGAATGATGTTCTCTGTAACAGCATTCCCGTTATCATCTTCAACGAAATACAGAGACCATACTGATTTGAGTTCACAATGTTGTGGCTTCTCTACAATATCGTCAAGACGTTGAAATTGAACAAAATGTTGATGGAACCGTTTAGGTGTACGGTAGAGTCCATCTAATCCGAACTAATTGGGACCGAACACTGTTCGGTTTAGCGGGAATTCGGAATAGGCGAATTTCATAAATAATATCAACATATTGACATGTTAATGGGTAAATATTGTGCGGGGACATCTGCTACACCTGTACAGCTTTGATCGGCTTGAACAGGTTCAGTGAAAGTCGTAAAGGAAATGCATTTCCTTCGATGACTCATAGCACCAAGACATTACCTACCCCTTTCCCTCCCGCGTTTTAAACATATTTCTGAATCACTGCACTGAGCACTATTCTAGTCGTATCTAGTTCAGTGTTTACTCTAGAGGAGTTTGGTAAACTGTGTGCGCTTATTGCAAATTTATTGTAAATCTTTGCTCCACGAGTGTTGAGTTACTCAAATAAAAAGGCACAGAGCCTTTTTTATTTATGTTCGTAGTCCTTGAGGTCAACTGTTAAACATTAAACATGGCAAGTAAACGAAGTCATTCTTCGTGTACTTTAAAAGAAACACTTGAATTTAACTTGAAAACTCTATTTTACTATTTTGTATAACAATAAATGTACATTTTTTCACGAACATCTTTTTAATTTCTCCTGTTTTTAAGTTTAAAAATCGGTATTTTTTCTGAACTCTGTTCGGAATAGGCTGATTTTCGGATTAGCAGATTTTTCATAGTTGTTTGCTAACATAAACTATTCTGTCTTTTTTGTCCCTTGCATTTAAAGGTTGACCAGTTCGTATTTAGTAGCAGTTCACATCAAATTCGGATTACCTGTTCCGTATGAGTGAAAGTAATGCTTTACCACAAAAACTTTCTCTGGAGAGGTAAGAACCATTACAGGTTTAACCCTTGGACACTAATGTGGTTTTAGTCAAACGTAGTTACTAAACCTTGGTCTGCCAGACTACTGTTTAAAAAGGGTAATAAACCAAACTAACAATATTAAACTAATATTTTTACTCTCATAACTTTGAATAAGGAGTCATTATAAAAACACTTTCAATGCGTTTTACAAAATTTTTAGTCTGTGGCATCGTCACAGGAACACTTTGCTTGGTACTCCCCACAAATTGCTCTTGAGCACTTCTCACGGAAGAATTTGGTCATTATTTTCTTTGCTGGAGGGTAGAATGTGCATATCTTGCGATCCTGTTGTTGTCTTACATCCAATACAACTGTCTTACATTGTTCAGGAAGATAGTCCATTTCTGCACCAGTATCATATGAGTAACTACCAGTATCATACCAGTAATTAAACTAACGTAAATACTAATGTTTAGTCTGCCAGACTACGAAAAACTAGCAAAAAACATGCACGTACGGACTTACTATACTGACCATATAATCAGCTAGTGCTCAAATGAAGGTACACGGAATGGTGGGCCGCCTGGTGGAGAGGAAGTAGGGAAAGTAGAAAAATCGATAGTTCACAGTAGTCTGTCAGACTAAACGTTAGTCTTCTAGGGTTAACTAACCTCAAACAAGAAAGTAACAGTGAGCAATGTGGCCTGGCAACAATCAACGTTGTAATCAGCTGTTTTAAAAACCAACCAGGGCAACTTTAATTTCAGTACTACTGTTTATTTTGGTGCACACCTTAAATTATTATTTTGTTGTAATTTTCTATTTTTTTAAAAATTTTACTAGTACACCCAGTTGTTACACTTTTAACATAATACACAATTGTGTATGTTTATTTCATTTTCTCTTTTTTGCACTTGAAACAATATTTGATTAATTGTTTTGACAGTATAGAAATTTAACATCTTCTTAGCTCTTTTTTATTTCAAATTTACTTGTACCCAGATTCTCTTCCCAGAACTTCATATATCACAATTGATTTAGCTAAATTTTGAAGTTACATCTTCAATTTTATGACCTTCCTTGTCAAGCAACAGTAACATAGAAAGCGGAATAATTGTAGACAAAATTATTTTTTAAGATTTGTGGTGATAATAATCTAGGAAAAAATAATTGAAAACAATATTAAATGACTAAGTAAAAATAATTTTAATAAAATGTCAGTTGATGTTATGTTATTTTGTTGAGTTGAATATACCAAGGAATTAAAACCTACAAACTAAAACGTATTTCCATTCTATATTTCCTTTTCTTTTTTTTAATATGTTGGGTTTAAAGTGTATAAACAGTAGTTTATCATTAATTTGAACAAAATTCACCCAATACAACTTAATTTTCTGTGAATACAAAATATATCTAACTTAGTTTTATATTGTAGATATTCACTTTGACGGAACGATGGATATTCAACGTTTTGTTGATGTCTTTTCTCCACCTTTGCAAAACCAACGATTTGACTACCAACAGAACAACAGTCTGACGGGACAGCCTAAATTTCCGTGTGTCGATTGCGGCAAAGAATACAAGTACAAACAAAGTCTAACGTTGCATAGGCGGGTTTTCTGCGGCAAAGAACCAAACATCCAGTGTCCGTATTGTTCCAAGAGATGTTATAGAAGACGAGATTATTTCGCACATATTCGACAATCTCATCAAGAAAAAGTGTTTGAATTAAATCTAAACATTAGTACGATGACAGAATCTCTGCAATAGTTTAATTTGCACAAAATTTCTAGTATTAAAATAAATATACAGCTTTTACACTGATATTTTGTTGTTTGAAACATTTGTATTAAAATTATGCTTTCAACTTTATGTAACAATGATTATAACCTTCACTTATAAAAACCATCAACTGTTTTAAAATTTCAATGGATCAACAATAAAGATGTGGAAATTATAATAAGTGGTTAGTTTTAGACTAAGCATAAATTAGCTCTTAATGGACAATTTGTTAGTTAAAAATTGTGTAATGACTAGAACCAATGGTTGAACATCTGGTAGATTGGAAGTACAATGCAATTTTTCTGTGACTTCACAATAAAATACGCTGCTCTAGCTTAAGACAGTGAAAACTAATATTTCAAGCTCTCTCTATTAATATAGCCTATTACAATAACTCTGATGGAATTAAACTCAATGTATTTAATGTTTGTTTACGTGGATAGTTTTGGCAAGTATTTGGTGAAATAAAGTTGTTTAATCCATGAAGTATTCATCACAGTCAAGTAGGCAGTAGAAGTGAATTTATCTCTTTGGCTGTGCATTTTCTCTCTAGCTAAAGTAGCCAGTGAAGTATTCTCATTGACTACTTCACTACTCTAATCTTCTATCTGCTCAACCTTGTAAATGAGGTATAATTAACTCAAACCTACCCTCAGAAAGTAAATTTTAATAAAACTGGTTTAATTGAAGTTCTAACTTACAAAAATGTCTTCTATAAAAAGAAATTTTGAAATGTGTTCCCTATTTGTAGGCATCTTGATACAGTAATAAAAATTTCCTAATGAAATTCTTATTACATTATCGAGAATTCAACTCTCATTACTGTTTTTGAGTTTTAAATTACCAAATTTAACGATGTTTGTTTCTTGTTCTAAATTATTTAATTAGAATTATTCAATTTCAGAGCATTTTCCATCATGTAATAAAAAGTTAATGGAATTTGGTTTTAATGTAAACAAATGTAACAATGTTTTAAACTTACAAATTGCAAACAAGTTTAAGAAGGCACTTGAGACCAGAGTGTGGCAAAGAGGCATATGCGGAAATGCATTGGATTTCCTTCAGCCAGGAATTACTTGAACATAAGTAAATTTAGAGTGATTTTGTACTATTTATTGAATTTTTATACAAGCTATTATCAATAAAGAAAAATATAGATGATATCCATTGTTTTTCAATTTAGTTAAAATAGTTTTCTACCTGAATTTTTTTTGATAAATTGTTCTATTTTAAGAAATTACTAAACGATTGAAATCACCCGGCTGAATATTTTTGTGATCAATTTTTATCATTATATGAATGATTTTTCTCTTAAGCCGCTAGTGTTTTGGAATGAAAGTTGCAAACTAGTTCACTCTGCAACCTCTTTGTTTGTATACGTCCAAGACTGATTGTGGATCAGTATGTGTCCATTCGAATAGTGCAGTTAATTTTTCGGTCTTTGCTCTGTCAGATTCAGATGTTGTATTATGATTTATTTATTATTTATCACTTGGATAAATTTATCGAACTTGGAGTGCATATTACAGAAAAAAGTTATTGACTGCGGCAGAATTTACGTTAAGATTTTGATAAATAACTAATGAGCTTGACTTGTGAGAAAGTAACTTAGATGAAATAAAACCTGAACACAAAATCTCACAATAAGTACGTTTACGAGGATGGCGACATTTTCGTTGAAACGCGTTTAAGGTTAGTAAAAGTATTTATTGTGAGATTTTGTGTTCAGGTTTTATTTTATCTAAGTTAAGATTTTGAGTAAATAGAAATGTATTTTTTGAATAAGATTTATTTGTCAACTTGCAGCTCTATACAGGACAAACTAATACGTTTTGGTCAAATATTATTACTGATTTAATAATATATCATTACACATTATTACTGATGTTTGTAAGTTTTGGAGATGTTAGCTTTGGGTTACAGAATTTAAAAAAAAGAAGAACAAACAATACCAACATAATGCTCCAAATATTTCGATTTTAATTTATTTAAAACAAATAATTAGTTGTGGCTACAAATTATCTCATTTAAAAATGTTTTGAACATTAGTAGCTCAAACCTGTGTACGCCTACCAACTTTCTAGTAGGCCCAAATAAAATCTACAATCTAAGAATAAATTAGGACTTATATTTTTTTAAATCTTCTTAATTTTCAATAATTACTCCAATAAATTTCACTTAAATGAGTTCAATTTTAAAATATATACTTTATGAGTGGACATTCTATAAGCTACACACTGTGAATATGTAGTAGTAGCCTATATATAATACAGTACAACCTTGATAATTCGAGCTAATTGGGGCTGACTGTACCTCGAACTATAAAAATCTCGGAATACGTGGAGAAATGGACAAAAAAAACATATTTTTTAATGTTTTAATTAGTCGAAATATTAGAACATTTAATAGTTGAAAATGTTTCGATTTTATTCTGTAGGCGCCATTCCCATACAGTTTCTTCACCGACACCGTACTCAGCTGCAAGTTTCTTCAAGGTTTCACCATTGTCTAGTCTTTTCAAGGCCTCTGATTTAATTTTAATTGGCACAAACTTTCTTTTAGCTTTTCTACTCATCTATAAAAACACTATCAAAACTAAAATAAATAGTTTATCAGAAACCGTAAAGAATGCACTCACTAATCGACAATGTTACACAGCACCGATATGCGTAGCGCGCGTACTTCCGTGGGAACTGACAGTTTTCTATTGAAATTGATCTATTTTTAGAATAACAAGAGGGGGCGACAGTCAAATGTGGGATACATGACTGAGTTGACATGAGATAAAACTCAATGTTGACTCATTACCTACCTGTGAGTGGTGGTGTGTCGCCACTGCCTGCCAAGTTAACACAAGCCAGCCACTTTGATCCCTTGTCATTTTCAATAAACTACTATGCCTTTTAAACCTACAATGGGGTGGCAGTAACAAAGTAATTTTGAAGGTGCACTACAATCGATGTTTTAAAAGCTTTAAAATGGTCAAAAAAGCTATTTTTGATTTTGCAAACACAGCTCGAAATACCCGGATTCTCGAACTACTGCGACTCTAATTATCGAGGTTCTACTATATACATAAATGTCAAAGAATACACAAATTGCACTAAATAATAACATTTTTTGTAGATGATTACATCTATTTAAACATTTTAAAATCATTCATTTATACAGACTTATTTGTTTAAGTATAGTTATTTAAATTTAATGTGCTAACCAATGTTGCTCTTTTCTTAGATTTCATTTCATCAACATTCAGTTCTCCCCTCTACGGCGTTGAAATAGATAGCCAAGTATCATCAAAGAAGAGATTCTATATGAATGAGCAAATAGGCAACAATGTTTGTAGGAACTGCGGGAAAAAGTATAAATATTTACGTGGTCTTCAACAGCACTTGAGATATGAATGCGGCAAAGCGCCGATGTTTAAGTGTCCGTATTGCCCAAAAATGTGTAACCAGCCCATTAACCTAAAGTCTCATCTTAGAAGGTGTAAATACTACCCAAATAATAGTGACATACTGACATTGTGAAGTTTTTATTGAGACTTTGTTTCCTTGCTGAATGTAATGTAATTATTTTCAGTTTAGTAAATAAAACTGTTTAATTGATACAGTGTACTTTGTACTTTATTTACATTAACACTTTCATAATCCATCATCCTTTCATCTGTTTCCTCCATAATTATGATGTCCAGTGCATTGCGTGCTTCGCATGCCAACCCCCGTACTGGGGGTATTTTCAATGCACAATGCATTGCGTGCTTCGCAAGCCAATTTTAAGCCGATGTGCTATGGACGCACGTGTGCGTCCACTTTAAAGTATTAGTGATTATTTAGTAGAAAGGTTCAAAAATAAAAAATAATTAATTAAAATAAGTAATTTCTACTCATTTAGGCTATAAATATAAAAAATAAAACGTCAGCTCCTAGCTTAGGACGTACGAAATTTGCATATCAGTGAATGTGTTAAGGCCTACAGTTTTTTTATAGAGAATCTTTCTTTACATTTGCTTACAGGAATATGGAAGGTAACAAATTCAGGGGATGGTACAGTTTTACGATTTAGCTTAAAAACTTTCATTTACTTCGAAAAATAAATAAATGCTTTAAGTTAGTTAAAGAATCAGAGGTTTAATTTTACCCGTGTGATTTCACATGCTGTCATTTTGTGTTTGATTTCTTGCATCTGGATACTTTCACTCACTGGCGATTTCTGACTCAGTGAAGCTACAATGCTTGTTGTGGTCTCAATCGATAGTTGTTTTCATTGTTATATATTTATTTTGCATATAAAATATTAAGTTTAAGTTGTTCTGGTGAAATTACATCTCAATTTATTACATTAAAATCATACAGATATGCTAGGTAAGTCTGTGTATTTCTTAAGTTACATGAAAGTATTGAATCCATTTTGTTTCTTCTATTTCATTTTAATATCCCATAGAAAGTATTTACTACCTACCCACTAGTTTCTGTGAGTAGTATTCACTATATATCTCCGACATTGCCTGCAGCCAACATTTTATTTTAATAACTTTGGTTAGGTTGTACCATAGTTTTTTGATTTACTAAGTACAAAACCATTTACTTGATAATGTGAAATTTTACGCTGAAGTATAAAAAAATTACTAGCAGGCCTATTTATATTTTTAAGAACCTTTTTTTCTAATCCTAATTATCTGTGAATTTAACTACAAATGGTGTTTTATTCCTTTTTAAGGAAGTATTTAATGTTATATATTTTTTAAAACATAATTGGATCTACCTTAAAAATGGTGCTTCAAACATATGTGGCACCTTACTTTATGTAAGAATAAAAACATTTCCAAACAATGGAAGTTTTTAAACTCTACGCTAATTATATCTTATCTTGTTCCAGGTAACTTAGACTTTTCAAACAACCATAAGTTTTTAGGATTTTATGATGACTCAACTGCATCAAACATAGCAAAACATTCATCATTATTCTGTAAAACTTGTGGAAAGTCATATAGAAGTACTGAAGCTCGTTGGAGACATGAAAAATTCTACTGTGGGAAAGAACCACAGTTTAAATGTACGATATGCAATAAAGCGTTTTACCAAAAAGTTCATCTGAAAAGTCACTCGTTTACTGTGCATTCAAAGGCGTTTGAGTAAATCTGGACATTCGCTAAATAATCTTTTATGGGAAATAGAGATTTTCTACAGAATTTTAAGAATCTATAAGCATTTACCTAAGTAAATGTATCATGTACGTTGACTTAAATCTATGGTTTTTACAATTTATATTTTAACATAAATTCTTAATTAATTTTCTTGTCTTATGTATATTCAAATGAAACGTGTTTGAATATTAAATGTTTTGTTACATGAAAAACTGTGTTCTGTTGTTATTTATATAGTGCTTCTTTCTTATGAGTCCAGTTCAAGTTTAAATTTTATCTTCTTGAGCTGTTTTAATTTGTTTAAGAGTAATTTATTAAATCTGATTTAGAATTGGAGTGAAACCAGACTCACGAAGAAGGTTTTGTAACAACCTTGTAATATGTTTAGCTGTAAGTTCGTGTCAGCAGAGGAAAGTGTATATAGTATAAATAAATAAGTGTTACATTGTTAAAACATCTGCCTTTATTCTGAGGAACTTTTTCCACAACAATTACGGAATGTTCGGAAATTCACCCGAAGCGAGGGGCACACAATTAATTAGAAATTGTGGGTTTTTGTTTAAACACTACTAGGGGCTCTGCCCCTGGACGCTACGCGTCCCTACCCCGCCTCGGGTAACAGCCTCAGATGGCTGCTTCGCTTCGCTCGCAGTTGGAAAACTCTCTAAAGGCTCTCGCTAATCTTTGGTTCGTTTGTACCTGGGTGAACGAGCATCATTCAGTATTTTTAACATTTGGATTCTATCTATAATGTATCTCTTCAAATATTTAGTGACTTTGAAGGAGGTATAAAAAGAAGTTGTATACCTATTCGCCTTCTAAATGACTTGAAAGGAGGTATAAAAAGTTCAGATTTTAAATTTTATGCCCATTTTTCACACTTTATGTGCGTTTTTGAAGACATAAGACCTAGCGCATTCAATTCCTGACGTCAAATAATCCCTGTATGAAAATTTTCATCAAATCGTTAGAGCCGTTTTCAAGATCCGCGACAGATACAAAGATAGATACAAGATTTAAAGTAATAGGATTTTTAACCTATTTTACGATGTAATTAATTTTCGATCCATTTGTTTAAATTAATGTCTGAATTTGTGCAAATTGAGCAAACGTTCATTACGTGTCAACACAAACATCCGACTTTAACTTTTAATGTAATTTGTCAAATAAAGATTAATTTTGAGCGCAGTTATCAGTATATTGTAAGTGATTCATTAACATATTGTAACTGTATCATGAGATTAAATTAACATAATTCTAGTAAAGTTAATTTTTCCGTATTTTGTTCCAGGCATTTACTCAGTTTCATTGCCAAAACAAATTTGCCGAATGTGCGGAAACTCCTATATAAGTGTCAAAGCATTGCGCTTGCACTTGAAATACTACTGTGGGAAACATCCACAGTTTCAGTGTGAAGTTTGCTACAAATCGTTTTATCAGAAAGTGCATTTGAAGAGCCATATGTTTAATGTACATTTGATAACACTTTAAAAATCATTTGTTTAACACTTTAACACTTGTTTTCTTATTTTTACATTCCTGTTTGTAGTTGGTTTTATACTAATAAAATCGTTTTTTGGGAGTGTATTTTACTGCTATTATTTTGACGAGCCCTCGCTCGGATATATCCGAGCCACGGCAATAGTGCCCGGTGATCCATCACTATATATAGGCGAATTACAAACGGGTTTTGAATGATGCCCAATTCTTGTCCAAGGAGATTGTATAGAGACTGGAGATTTACATGACAATATTTTGTAAATCTTAAGCTTTCTACCAATATTTTTCCCTCTGAGCGTGGCAACACTGCGTAATCACAATTGAAGTTGGGGTTATTTTCAGCTGTGTTGACATGTAATGGCGATACAGAATAGAAAGATTTACTGTAGCGAGTTGATGTGTTTAGTGATATTGATGATAATAATACTAGTATTGAAGAAGTCGACTACTTACAAAATAATTTAGTAAATCCTGAAAGGGAAATTTTGAATAGTGAACACCTAGACCTAAATCATTGCACTCACAGCAGTAGCTTATGTGCAATAGACAATTTTATTTAGTTACTAGCTGAGTACCCCGGTTTCACCCGGAGTTTATAATAAGATTT
>JAGFPH010009354.1:0-34124 GCA_018207615.1 Philaenus spumarius | reverse complement strand
TAATTCTAATTATATAAAGTGATAATACGACGAAATATTATAACTATACAAATATTATAATCATACTGTTATCGGCAAAATACTGTGACTAAACAGTTTAGGTAAGTCCTCTAGTTTTTTTTTAATTCTAATTATATAAAGTGATAATACGACGAAATATTATAATTATACAAATATTATAATCATACTGTTATCGGCAAAATACTGTAACTAAACAGTTTAGGTAAGTCCTCTAGTTTTTTTTTATTCTAATTATATAAAGTGATAATACGGTACCATACCAGTACACCGGACCTCGCTCTAGTTAATGCTAATTTACTCACCCGCGCAAACCTTTCCCTCACAGATGCAATTGACGGATGTGGCCATCGTGTTCTCTCCATAGGAATAAGTAGCAAGAAACAACAACATGCACAGCCCAAGCTTTCCCGATGGAATTTTAAAAAAGCTGACTGGAGGAAGTTCTCCTACCTATGCGACAATTATCTTACCGAGGATTTAATAGGCGACAACGTTGACAAATCCACTGAAAGGTTCACAGCGGGCATCCTACAGGCAGCCAGAGAGAGTATACCAAGAGGACAAGTCCAACATTACAAACCGTTCTGGAACAAATCTTTAGACGCCCTCAAGAAGATCCGAAACAGGGCTAGGACTGTGGCCGAGTCTTCGAAACATCTTGACGACTGCGTACAATTGAGGAAGGCACAAGCTAATTTAAGGCAAGCTATTACCCACTCTAAGCGAGCTACTTACAGATCATTCCTCACTAAACTGGACTTCAGAAAGGATGGCCCGAAGGCACACAAGTTCATCTCCAGCCTAAACAATGACAAAAAGCTAAGGCAGTGGGAGCCAATAATTAGCAATGGTAAAACGCTGACTGGCCCTTCGGACGTTGCCAATGCGCTCTGCAGGCATTACGCTGCCGTCAGCAAATTAAAAGTAAACGCAAACGAAAGGAAACAAATTTCAGTTCAGAATGCCACAGAAGTTACCTGCCCTACAGAAAAGGAGCATCAAACCTTCTACCGCAAATTCTCCCTCAGCGAGCTCAAAGTTGCCATAGATTCACTCGGTAAAGGAAAGTCTGCAGGCCCTGACGGCATCTTCCCGGAGTTCACTCGCCACCTCAGCCTGAAAGCTCAAATCACGTTCCTGAAACTCATTAATCTTACCTGGAAAGACCGAGTCCCCCATCAATGGAAGAAAGCTGAAGTCATCTCTTTGCTGAAAAAAGACAAACCTTCAAACCAACTAAGCAGCTACAGGCCCATATCCCTCACTAGCGTATTATCTAAAGTAGCTGAAAAAATGATTGAGCTAAGACTTAGAGAGTTTTTTGAGTCCAACGGTGTCATAAGCGACTGCCAAGCTGGTTTCCGCAAGCACAGGTCAACCATAGACCAAATTGTAAAAATAACTCAGGCAGTGAAAGATGGTTTTCACAGAAAACAATCTACTCTCGCAGTGCTAGTCGACTTCAAAGCTGCCTACGATAAAATTTGGCGTCCGAAACTCATCAACAAGCTAAAGAAACATGGAGTGTGCGGAAACATGTTACAATGGATCCGCAGTTTTCTGTCGCAACGATTCATCCGCTGCAAATATTATAATGCAACCTCCTCGTACAAACAGCTTAGACACGGGCTACCACAGGGTGCAATCACAAGCTGCACCCTGTTCAACGCAATGATCGACGACCTCAAAGAAGCACTCCAGAAAATTGTGGGAGTCAACTGTCTTTTTTTTGCTGATGACGTCATCATTTGGGCCACAAGTAGCAATACCAAAGCTCTCGAAGAAGCCCTCAATAAGGCGCTTAGAGTCCTGGAGCAATGGGCAAACACAAATAAGATGGAAGTGAGCGCAGAGAAGACTGTGGCACAATTATTCACCTTGTCCACGAAAAAGCACCTCATCAGCCTAATATACAAGGGTAGCCCGCTCAAACAAACTCCACTCTCTAAATACCTTGGAATTTCCTTAGACGTTAAGCTGACTTACAACGATCACATCAAGGCCACAACCGAAAAAGCCCAGAAACGCAATAATCTAATTAAGAGATTGGCCGCCACGAAATGGGGAGCTACCCAGGACGTCCTGGCAACTGCTTACAAATCATATGTCAGACCAGTGATGGAATATGGCTGCGAAGTACTCTCTCTAGCCAGCAGCACAAGTTTATCTAAGTTAGATACTGTGCAAAACAATGCACTAAGGGCCATCACCGGTGGAGCAAAATCAACTCCTATCACAGCTATGCAGCTGCAAACCGGCATTGAACCTCTGGAAGCCAGAAGAGACAAATACACTCTTAAATTCTGGGAAAGAGCAAAAAGAACAGACGCTGCGTACTGGAGGATCTACCAAGCCCCAACACAACGCCTAAAAACCCAAACGTCGCCACTGACCCATGCAGACACTCTATTGCAAAAGTATCAAATCTCGACGGGCAACGCCGCCCCCCTACAACACTTCACTTCAGTGACATCAGCTCTACCAAAAGTCAGCATGAGCCTACAAAATACAAACCTCAGCAAAGCAGAGTGCAATCCGCTTGAACTAAAGATATGGGCACTACATACAATACACACAGCCTACCCATCGCATGAGTGGCTTCACATCTACACAGATGGCTCCTACTTAGAAACTAAAGGAGCTGGAGCTGGATGGCATTGTCGACTATTTGAAGGGTTCACTGCTGCGGGGCTACATTCTACCAACTATGACGGAGAAGTACGCGCCATCTATGAAGCTGCTACAACTCTAAGTACACTAACCCTACCAGCTCAAAAAGCCGCATTTTTCATTGACTCTCAGGCCGCAATTTTAGCGTTGGGTAGCGATAGCCCCACTGATTGCCTCCGCACCGTCCAGTGCCGTGAACAGCTTGCAGAACTCATCAGCTCTGGATGGACAATAACGTTACAGTGGGTCCCAAGCCACGTCGGAGTTCCGGGAAACGAGCGAGCTGACAACTTAGCCAAGCAAGGCGCCGAATCCACCCAACCTAACAACCCCACAACTCTCAGAGCAGCAAACAACAAAATCACGACCACCATAAACAGATTTACCACCAATTACCTGAAGGAGCAAAGCATGGGAAAGACCTGGGAATGTCTCGCCACCAATGGACCAATATCAGGACGACTGGCGAGATCCACTGCCGTTGCTCTCTTTAGAACAACGACTGGACACGACTACCTTCAGGCCCACCTGCACAGAATCGGCATGGCCCCAGATGACTGCTGTCCTCTTTGCCGGTCCTCCCGGATGGACGCTCTTCATCTTATGACATGCACCAGCCTCACGACCATGCCCGATGACATCGCAACACGCTACTGGGAGGCTCGTCGTCTAATGGCCGAACTGCCAAGGACGGATGGCGTTGGATAAAGTAAAGTAAAGTAAGTATAATACGGTACCTGTAAAGTGATAATTTTTGTACCTGGCAGAATTCTTCCTTTTATGATCGCTAGAAGAGTCTCTTTGTCTCTCTTCTCTACAGGAATCTCTCTCTCTCCCCCTCCCCCTCTCGCGCCCACCCCCAACCGTAGGCAAAACTCCGCAGTATGGGGAATTCGCGGATGGGGACCCTTTCTACCTGATACCCGTAGGCAAAACTCCTACACTCCTCCGCTAACACCTCGGCCTTAGTAAGATCGAAGTGCCTCTGTCCTAATCAATCATTTAAGTTAAAATATCAGAGTTTATACAATAATCTGTTTGTACTGGCTTCGCCATGAGTCACCGCGGGGCTTGGTGAGCGAAACGAGCAAGGTGAAGCCCATAGTCTCTAGATATTAATATTATAAAAAGGTAAAATTTGTTTGTATGTAGGGGGAAATCTCTGGAACTACTGAACCGATTGAAAAAATAGTTTTACTAATAAAAACCTACACTATCCCTGAGTAGCATAGGCTATAATTCATTTTGATAAAAACGTTTTTTTATTTCAATATATGTAAATTTAGTTGGAAAAACTCTTAGGTTAGACCAAGACTGAACCTTGAATGTATTTACATTCATTAGCATAGCAATGAAATGAATAAAATAACAGCTGTTTACTCTAATATTTCCATTAACACCTGATTTCAAACGTTGAAGCAACTATTTCTAACTTTTAGGTTAGGTTTTTACTAAAGTGAAGACCTAAGCCTTGTTGGTTCTTTTAATCTTTATAATAACTGCTGTTATAAAATATACGAAATAATTTGATTTGAACATTTAACATTATTTAATATCTTAGCTTGTGGGTTATTATTAAGCCTACACCTTTATTATAAAACTAGGGGAAACCCCTGCATGCTCCGCATGCCAACCCTTTTGGAACCTTCTATACACATAATCATGTTATGTTTTCTTTATAATAAAGGTGTAGGATTAATAATAACCCCAATGCTAAGATGTTAAATGTTCAAATCAAATTATTTCGTATATTTTATAATAGCAATTATAATAATGGTTAAAAGAACAAGCAAGGTTCAGGTCTACACTTTAAAACCCTAACCTAAAAGCTAGAAATACAAACATAATTGCTCAAAGTTTGAAATCAGCTGTTAATAGATATTGTAGCAAACAGCTATATTATCTGTTATTTAATTCCATTGGTTGATATGGTAATAAATGTAAATACATGTGTCGGTTTATCAGTCTAGGTCTAACCTAAGAATATTTTTCGACTAGTCTAAATTTACAAATATTGAAATAAAAAAAGGTTTTTTCGAAATGAATTATATCCTATGTTACTCACGGATAGTGTAGGTTTTTATTAGCAAAACTATTTTAGCAATCGGTTCAGTAGTTCCAGAGATTACCCCCCACATACAAACAAACAAACTTTACCTCTTTATAATATGGGTATAGAAAATCATAACATGATTGGGTGTATAGAAGGTTAAAACGGGGTTGGCGTTTGCAGTACGGAAACGGAATGACCCGTTTTTCGATATATTTTATAATACTAAATTCTCTTTCTTCCTCTCTTTATTGTTAGATATAATTTACACCAATGACCGGAGGTAGAAAATTTATTGAGTCTTGTCGACCATGGTTTCGCCAACGACTACATTTGCAAGGCATCTAACCAAAGACTAAGGAAATATAGAAAAGGAATATGCATATTACAAAAGAGAACAGTTACTTGGCTTACAAACAAAAGTAAAGGGAAAGGGTATTCCACCATTGTTTTTCAATTAAGTCAATTACGCCTCTCTTTGCCTACACTGTGACACTTAGAACTTTATGGATTTAGATCTTTTGATATTTCAACTGCAATGCATGCTGTACTTGGCAGATAAGTTTGTTTTGGCCTCATATACATTGTGACAGAACTATGCGGCAATTTCTCGGAAGCTCATTCTATAACTAAAAATAAGAAAAAAAGTTCATACAAACAAAGGAATCAAAACGCTTTGTTTTACAGATATCCGCCATTTTGTATTGTGTACAAAATAATTCATAACTCGAAAAATGTTTGACTGATTGAATTAAAACTGGGCATGAAGTTTAACCTAACAATGATATATCTCAAGAAAAATAAGCCATTAAATCCAATCATGCGTTTTAAAATGGCGGTTGTTTGACAATTTCAAACCTAAATTACTCAAAAACCGTATATTTTAACAATAAATGTAAAGATACCTTTTTTGTAGCCCTTTTGATTCCCTATCGGATGGTCTCGATGTCAAAACCAACGGATGAAGGATAATAGTTAAGTTATGTGTAATTGGTTAGTTCAACCCGGCATCCTACACCAACACAGTAAACACAGCAATACTGTATGTACATTTGTTGTTATTGTTTTAAACTTAGCTATTATCCTTCATCTGATTGTTTTGACAGTTACACCGTCCAATGAGGGCTACAAAAAGGTGTCTTGAGATTTTTTGTCAGCTATTCAGCGCAATCGTGAGGTGACCAATTTCCCAAATGGTTGGTTGAAACCCTAAAACACATGAGCTCAATTTTGGAAATTCGCTCAACTCACGTCGACGCTTCAGCTTCGTTATCAAATTATTCTTTCACTTCAATCAATAAGTTTAAATTTATAATTTAAAAAAAATTATTTAGAATAAATATAGGGCTATTTTTTCTTTCGTTTTATTAAATACTAGCTGACCCGTACGGCGTTGCCCGTGGTTGTTGGTATTTTCAGTCTTTTTGACGTAATTGTAATTCTTTTTAAGTGTTCGTTGAATACCTGTGCGTATCCTACTGTAATCATGAAAAAAAGTATACGCTATTTAGGAAAGCACTGAAAATTGTATTCCTGTAAACTACTATCTAACATGATAAAGCTTTAAATATATCGTTTTAATTTATAGTTTTTACTAAGTTTGACTTTCACTTAATTTCATTGACAATGTTGCGAGCACCTACGGCCTTTAGAGGAAGCTACGTACCAAATTTCATTCCAATTCGTTCTTATAGGGATTTTTAGTAACTTTAACCCCCCTTCCCAAACCACCCTAAAATTTCGAATTTCTTTTAACCCTTTCTTAGCGAGGGTTTAAATTAGCTGGGGGTCGTAGAAAAGATATTTGAATCACTTTGTAACATCCGCGTTAATTTAGGATGTAACAAACTGGTTCAAATAGAGTTTGTAATTTTAAATGTATAGGCCTAATTAGTATAAGATATATATTGTTTAGTATTTAAATATACAATATACAGTATATATCAGAATAAAGCTACGAATGTGATATTTTAATGGCATTTAGTTTAATTCAGATGGTTTGTTTAGTTTTCAATAAAATATGTTTAAACTCGTGTATGTTTATGGTTATGCATGGTGTCAAATAATTTGTTTGTTATTATTATTATTGATAGCGAAAATATGTTTTGAAAAGTATTAAAAACTTCATAGTTATGATATATTTTATATAAACAATATTTTAAGCAGCATATCTCTAAGTAGGCCTATATAGATATTTAATAACCAATGTTTGAGTTGAATTATAATTCTGTAAGCATTTTTATTTGTGTTTGTCTATAGTTTTTCAATCTAACCTTAAAAAGCTGTTGGTTTTGAAGAGTATTAAAGTGATTATAAATTTGCTAAGTAATGTTCCTATGGTAATACGTGTAAACAAACATAAGCTTTTTATAGGAACAGCTGTTTTTGTGAGCTATGGTTTTGAGTTCATACAATAAATGCTGTTCAATTTCTTCCAAATTTGAAACTTTTTGGGGAAACTTTTCAAACTTTTCTTTACGTATAAACCTTCTATGAACTACTACAAACATTTTAAGACCAAAAATAGCCAAATCGGTCCAGCCGTTCTCGAGTTTTAGCGAGACTAACGAACAGCAATTCATTTTTATATATATAGATTTCAAACATATATTTGTTTAGATTGTCAAATCAATATTGGCTCTGATTTAGACTTAAGTTTATTGTATAAATATCTATAAAAATGTTAATTGTGTATAGCTTAAATTTAAGGGCCAAATCGATTGTTCCTAAATAAAAGCTTAAAATCTATCAATCAATATCTCTCTCTCTTTCTGTCTCCTCCATTATTTTGAAAACTAGTGTCGTTTTTTAAAATTATTATTCATAATTTGTTTAGATGAAAACTCCTACCTTTACAGTTTATTTCCCATAGTCGGTCGAAAAATATGACGATTTGGTCGATTTGGTGGATCGCAATGAATTCAAACGTTTCGACCAAATACTCATCTAGTTACTTGTCATATGTTTGTGTTTTTAATGACTCATTACACTGTATTGTATGAAATAAGGCGCAGAACGGAAGTGTAACTACTAAATATCATGACAAATATATTACATCAAAGTTTGATTTGTGTTTCCGTACTTCAAGGTCAGCTGCTACAATACAATGAAGGTCATTTCCTTTCTGTAGGCCTCGACCGAGGGTCCGTGCATTGTTTTCATAACGTCACTGGAATAGTTCATTATTCACTGTTAAGCTATATTATGTATACTATGGTAAAATGTGCAGTTTACGCAGTGTTATATTTAGCGGTGCGACATGTATGCTCCCTGTAAAAAATATATGGTAAGAATAAGGGGCGCCCAAACCCCCCCCCCCCCCCCCTAGCTCCCAGGGACAGGAAAATATGTATATTATTAATTAGTCAGGAATTTTTATTTAAAGAGATTGCGACTAAAATATGTTTTAAATGTTATGTGCCGTTTGATTTTACATTTAGACACCTACTGATTTAATTTTTTACAAGAGTTCAAGCATGAGCCGCAATGCACTGTGTATTGCAAATACTCCCAACACGAGGGTTGGCGTGCGAAGCACGCAATGCATTGTGTATTGAAATCACTCCCAATACGGGGATTGGCGTGTGAAGCACGCAATGCATTGAGTATTGAAAATACTACCAATACGAGGGTTGGCGTGCAATGCACTGTGCGTCGGCCGCTTCTCATAGTGTTTAGTGTCAAGCTTACATGTGCGTCCTTAGCAGTTAAGCCCATACCCCGGTTCAGCCCCCCCCCCCCCCCCTAGAAAATATCATATGGGCGCCTATGGTAAGAATTTAATATATTGGATTAGCGGACGAATCGGCGTTGGCCAATTTATTTTCTAATCAAAGAAAATCCATAGTCTTTAAAATCATCAAGTATGTACATACAAACCGTATGTATGCGTCCATTGCAAATTTTTGAAGTGGACTGGCAGGAAGAGGATTGGGTTTTGGGATTTTGTCAATAGATTTTCTAAGGTTTCCCTGGTGGTAGTAACTGTCCTTACAACAGATTCTGCGTAACGTCTTTTACATAATGTAATGTTACTAGCAGGTACCCGTCCAAAGATTCGCCGCATAGTAATAAATGCTTATTGTTTTAGGGGTTGTTATTATATTTTCACCGCTTAACAGCACGCTATAAAATGAAACTATGATTTACGTATAGTATATATGTATTGAAATAAATGTATTAATTTCCAGCTCTCTAGCTTAATGGGAAGGATAATAATTAATTTGTATTGTTTTAGGGGATGTTACATTTTCACTCCTTAGCAGCACAGTAAAAAATACAAATATGGTTTACTTTTTATATATATATTGTAAGAAATAAATGTACAAATTTCCAGCTCTCTAGCCTTAATGGAAGTATAATAATAAATATTTATTGTTTTAGGGGTTGTTTCAACCCTTAAAACTAAATGAATTCTAGCCTATGTTTCATTCCAGGTCATGTTCTATATGTGTGCCAAATTTCATTCAAATCCATCCTGTAGTTTTTACGTGATTACTATGTATTGTTTTAGGGGCTGTTTCAACCCTTAAATGTAAATCAATTCTAGCCTATGTTTCAGTCCAGGTCATGATCTATATGTGTGCCAAATTTCATTCAAATCCATCCTGTAGTTTTTACGTGATTAATATTTATTATTTTAGGGGTAGTCTCAACCCTTAAATCTATTCCCCTAAACATTCCTCTAGTAGTTTTATGAAAACATTGTGTACGCCCCCCCCCCCCTATTCCCTCCATCCATGTCTGCTCGAGAAGCCCTTGGAGAAATCTTAGCAGTGGACGTGTTAACAGGGTTTAAATTCAAATTCCCGGTCCAGACCTGACCCCCGAAAAGTTTTCCTGGCTACGGCTTTGCAAGTAATCATATTAGTAAAATTTCCGATGTGGAGACAAATTGACATTAATAGTTTGGTAGTTTTAAATTCTATTTTGTTGCTGTAAAAGATTGTTTTCTAATTAAATACCTCTAGCATTAAAACACAATTTAGCTAAATAGATACACTTACACCAATTATTTAAAATCTGATATAAAGGTTTGACATTTCGTCAGCAGCTGTTTTTATTTACCGATTTTATATTTTTTTTTTTTTTTTTTTTTTTTTTGCTTTCCATGCCACTTTGTGCCTTTCGGCTAACGAGCATGTTTTTTTGGGTTTTTAATATTTTATGGTCCCCCGCGGGATTTGAACCCGGGACGTCTTGCTTATGAGGCAAGTACCATAGCCGTTGAGCTATGACAGAGGACACCGATTTTATAAACAAACATGCAATTCTAACCAAACTATCGCAGCATTTCGGCTTCAAGTAAACAAGCGGTGCACCCCGGGCACGTGTTTATTTTCAAAAGTCAGACTTTAGTGACTTTAAAAACAAACAGTGGTTTCAATCATTTTGTACTGGTGAGCCCAAGCTCTCTGACACATGCCGCCTCTCAACTAACATTATCACAAGTATCCTGCGTCCGTTAGCTACTGTTGCTTGTTAAAAAGGGAGTTTTGCTCCAGTCGCAGGAAATTAAAATAGATGAAATTTAACTACAAACATGTTAGTCAATGTGTTTTTGCTTGCAGTATTAACCCTCTAGAACCAACATATTTATTTTACAACGTTCATATTCCGACTCACAAATACATGTTGCACGATAAATTCAGATGATCTTTCATTTTAAAATAATTCCGTAAAAACAAAATTCTGCTGAAAATCTATTATGTCGAAACATTTATTTTACATTTACCAAAACAAAGGTTGTAATTTGTTGTACATAATACATTATTCAGAAAATGTCTTTTGGAAGTCAAAGATTTAGATTTCGATTATATTGATTATCTTGAAATACAATAAGCACATATTAAATACAAACCTAATAAGAATAAAATATCAACAATCTATATAAATACAAATGTAAATGTGCGTTTGTTCAAAATCGATAATCTCAGAAAGTTCTTCACCAATTGCTTTGAAATTTGGACACAACATTCCATTCGAATCAACGAGTGTTTTTATATACTTTTTGAAAAACTGTAGCATCTAATAAACACAAAAACAACAAAAAATAGGCTCAATATTTAACAAAAATGCAAGCGCCATTACATTTTATGTTTATTTACTATAATAATATCAGCTGTTGTCAACTTTTTCCTATAATATTTCCATTATTAGTTGATTTCAAACTTCAAACAACTATTATATAATATTTGGATTTCTATCTTTTAAGATAGGTTTTTGTGAACAACGACATAGGCTATAATTCATTTCGATAAAAACCTTTATTTATTTCAATATTTGTAAATTTAGTCGGAAAAAATGCTTAGGCTAGGCCTAGAATGATAAACCAACACATTTATTTATATTTATTACCATAGCAACCAATTGAATAAAATAACATAATATAGCTGTTTGCTCCAATATTTCCATTGACAGCTGATTTAAAAGTTTGAAGCAATTATTTTTGTATTTCTAGCTTTTAGGTTATGGTTTTAAAGTGTACACCTGAGCCTTGCTGGTTCTTTTCACCATTATTATAACTGCTGTTAAAAAATATAAGAAATAATTTGATTTGAACATTTAACATTATTTACCATCTTAGTTTTGAGGTTATTTATTAATCCTACACCTTTATTATAAATAAAACATAACATATGTTTTTAGAAGGGCTGGGGGTTGGCGTGCGAAGCACGCAGGGGTCTCCCCTAGTCTATATGAATAAAAATGTAAATGTTTGTTTGTTCAAAATCTCAAATCTTTGAAAGTCCTTCACCGATTACTTTGAAATTTTGATACAACATTGCATTCGAATACAAGCATGTGTTTATATCCATTTTGAAAAACAACAGTATCTATTCAATTATAAAATACACTTTGAGCTTGACGGGTGAGAATGAATTTATATTAAAACAATAAATATAACACTATTCTCACTTATCACATATATTATATCTCAAGGCCATTTTTTGTCGGTACGCCATAACTTCCTTAATACATCATCAAATTACATGAATGAGGCATCATTTTAAAGCTTTCCTTAACCGCTACACCGGAAAAAATATACAAAATATAATTATACGAAAAAAGAAAATAAAAGAAAAAAGAATCCGAAAGTAACAGTGATGTAAGATCAAGTAAGTTGTAGGGATATTTTCCTGGCGTTGGCAACACTGATGATAACAATACCCAGCTGGACGGCTGCCGTTACGCCACTACATTGCTATTTTTAATTAATTGTAAGCTTGGTTATAAACAGTATTATGGTGTATACCTATTTGTTGTTGTTTACCTTCTGCAAGTTTTTAACGCACTATACGACCATACGTTACTAAATATACGGTGTGCATTTTAATTAAGTGTGATTTAATTAAGTTGGAATGCGAATGCTTCGCACGGGTCAGCTAGTATACGTTTAATTATCAAACGCGTTTCAACGACAAAGTCGTCATCCTCAGTGATATATGAGCTACAACTGACAGATTATAAATGTAGCTCATGTATCACTGAGGATGACAAATTTGTCGTTGAAACGCGTTTGATAATTAAACGTTTATGAGTAAGAATAATGTTATTTTTATTTTTTTAATATAGTATCTATTCAACATAAAAACAACAACAAAATAATTATACGAAATATTTAACAAAAATGTGAACGTCATTAATTATTTTCATTGACTATGATAATAACAGTAATCCGCTGTTTGATATAGCTAATATTTCCACTCTCAGTTGATTTTAACAACAATTATTTGTATTTTTAACTTTTAAATTAGGTTTTTGTGAACAACAACATCTGTCGACGTAAACACAACCCACACTATACTAAATATTTTATGGCAAACGGAGCGCCATACTCAAAATAATAATTAAATATGTTTAGTGTTGGTACAGTATCAGACATTTACCCTAATATTTTCATTTACAAAAGCTGATTTCAAACTTTGAAACAATTATTTGTATTTCTAACTTATAGATTATGTTTTTGTAAAGAGCGCTATCTATTGGATAAATACAAACTATACTATAAATATCGTTTGGCAATGGGAGCGTCATAATAAATCATTATTAAATATGTTTAGTGCTCTAATATTTCCACTAACAACTGATTTTTGAATTTGAAAATTTGAACTATTTGTATTTCTAACTTTTAGATTATGTTTTGTTTGTGTAGACCTAAGCATTGCTGGGTTTTTAATCTTTATTATAACTGCTGTACGAAATAATAAAATATACGAAATAATTTGATTCGGACATTTAACATTATTAACCTTCCTAGCTCTGAGGGTATTATTAATCCTACGCCTTGATTACAAAGAAAACATAAAATATGTGTTGAGAAGGTTCCAACGGGGTTGGCGTGCGAAGCACGCAGGGGTCTCCCCTATTTCTATATAAAACTACGATATCAATTAAAAACAAACAAAAACAAAATTAGGTTAGGGAATGTACAAGTTCCAGGACAAGCCTAATTGTGGAAATCAAGTAGAGTGAACAAAATTTCAACGCAATTTAAAACAAAGTAAAATAATGAATAACAAACATTCAGAATAATATAAACTAAAACAGCGGATACAAAACTAACATAAGGTCCAACATCAGTCAATTTATACGCAGTCTTTTAAAAAAATTCAGGAATTCATCAAATGATTGTACATGCAGAAACAAGTTCCTATGAAGGTATGTCATGAGAAGCTGGCATTTCTAAAGTCTTTCTAAAATTTTAACCTACTTGTTAAATATATATTGCAGTGTAAGAAAAAATCGGAAGATTGTTGCAAACAAAACTGTAAAAAAAACAGGGTATTCTTCCTCAAATCCCAAAAAATCATAAGCAATGTAAGTTGAGTTAAAATTTTTAATTATCTTGATCTTGCAATGCTATCATGTCAAGTCTTGTAATAATGTTATTTTATTAATAGTTCTAAATATTTTATGTATTCAGGATCATACAATATTCGCTGATAAAAATCAGGGTTGACCACTGAAAAAGAATTATTTAAAAATAATTCGATCGCTCGGCTGAACCGCTGACGTGAGTTGAGCGAATTTACAAAATTAAGTTTTTATATGTGTTAGGGTTTCAACCAACTATTTGGAGAATTTGTCTGCTCACGAAGGCGTTTACTGCATGCGAGTACGAAATACATTAGTTGATTTGTGTGCACTTCAGCCCCCGGCACTGGATCAAAAGCTATCCCCACGGTGAAACTCCACACGTGTATTTTAAGCGGGTACTTGTACGGTATGTTACGTTTTGGTAATTTTGAATCATTTTTGGGAGAACTAGAAGTGTCATAAGGTCGTGTAAAAACTCAAATGTGCAGAATAATTGACCGAGCTTAAGCGAGGTCTCCGTTTTAACTCGACCGTTCGGCATTTCGTCTGTGTGTCTGTATGTCTGTCTCACTACTACGGCCAAACGCCTTGACCGATTTTGATGATTTTTTGCATGAATATTCCTTATTCCTAGGCCGAGCCATGTATATATACAGGTTTTTCCATTTTTCATTTTTAACCCCTTAAATAAAATAAAAATGGCGGCCGGACCGTTTCTCTCAGTGTAAGCTTTTTTCCAAAGCCAGTTTGTGGCTTAACTAAGTCGAATTTAAAAACTAATAACATTTTGCTAAAAGCAAATTAAATTTAAAAAAAATTATATTCTTGATTTTTTCCGTATCTCTAACGGTAAGCTCACAAAATGGCCGTAAACTTCGAATGTGTTAAAAATCGTCCAAGTTTTTGTAATTCAACCATGTTTTTATACGTTTACTCTAAACCAATTCAAAAGTGTTCCATAGCTTTTTTTTGTAGATAAAGGTTTAAAGAATTCATATATGCCAGTAAAAAAAAATATTGAAGTAAAATTAAGAAAGTTATTAGCTCAAGAAACAATCACGTTCAGTAAAGAAAGGAAAATTAACTTTAGGCCTACATAAAAAGTTGTAAAAATTATTGTAATTTTTTTCATAAATGTAAAAAAGTTTCGTAATTTAGTTCTAAATAGAATTGTATAAAAATATTTATCAATTTCAAATTTCTTATTTTGAAAACAACAGTTTTTATGTTCCCACTACAAGATTGCTAACAAAACTAGGCCTGTTTTGAATAGTAATTTAGGAATATATCATTTGCCCAAAAATGACATATTATTATAAGAAAGTGTAGAGGATAAATCAAAGAATTGAACTATATACCTGTAAGTTATCATTGTAAATTACATAAAAGTATTTGACTTAGCTTTACTTGAATTACAAAATGAGATGAAACCTCGCGGCGATAAAGGACATACAAAAAATGACCGTAGGACACCGTGGGAAGTGTTAGTACATGGGTTGAGATATCACGACGTTTTAACATCATTTGTTTTCATTATTTCTAATATTGGAATATGGTATGGAACTTAAGTTAACTTATGATACATTGTTAAGTTTGAGTTATTTAAGGATGTAAATATTTAATTGTATGTGTCCCTCTATAATATAACTTGATATTTTTAGCTAGCTTACGCATTATTAACCTAAATAAAACACAATGCCTCTAAAAGAAAATATTTAGCAGTTAAAGCTCAAGAAAAGTAAAAACGAGAACTAGAAATCCCGGAATCGCCGGAATTGCAAAATAATGTTTCGCTGGCTAAACCTTGTGCTTACTTCCTTACTGGCACACTATTTTTAACCTAAGCTCAAAACCACATTTGTTATTTCAACGAGCGGGGTCTACTGTTCACAGAACGTACTAGTATCCTGTTTCAATGCTAGAGGTATTTAATTAGAAAACAATCTTTTACAGCAACAAAGAAGATTTTAAAACTACCAAACTATTAATGGCAATTTGTGTTCACATTTGAAAGAAGTATTTATTTGGAAATCAGAGACAGACACTTCAATTTTATTTCTATGCATAGATATGCGCTGGTTAGCGGGTTTTATGACTACGATACCCTAAACATGCCCGAATGGCAGACGGGCAAAGAATGATCCTATGTTCCGTGTTTTACTTTCAAGGTACAGTAAACTTGCCAAACGTAGCTGACCATCCTATCAAACAATTAAACTTCATTAGTTCTCTAATCCACGTTCAATCGACAGATTAATGCGAATATTTGATTCTAGAACCCATTGTGTCCATGCCATTGTGTAACAGGTAATTTACCAGCGTGAGAAAAGCATTGTCAGCGATAAACAGCGATAAAGTTGCCCTTCCTGTCCATTCTACTGTCTGCATGTTGGTTTATCACACAATTACACTGGAAAATATAAACGAAACCAACGCTTTACTGGCGAATTTCCATAGAAAAGATGAGCTAGTGTAGTGGGTGTCCTCCTATGAGCGCCCTGTCCTACGAGCGCCATGTCCATCTAGCGCCCACTCTCGGGTTGACGAGGGTCAGAGAGGGGTTGACAGGTCTAGGAGCTTTCCTACGAGCACCGCATTTCTGTAGTGGAATAAAAAGTGCAAATACCCCCCCCCCCCCCCTAGCAAAAGCGGGTCGCCGTAATACTACCCCCCCAAGCAGGTTCCTACAATTATACTGTTATCGGTAACATACTGTGACTAAACAGTTTAGGTTAGTCCTCTAGTTTTTTTTTATTCAAATTATATCGAAACTTGAGTGTGCGTGACTGGAAAACTGCCCCCCCTGATCTCTGACGTCAAAATGACGTAGGAACCTGCTTGGTGGGGTAGTTTTCCGGGGGGTAGTATTCCGGCGACCCTTTTGAGGGACATGACCTAATACTGGCATATTAAATTGTTTATACACGTGCTTATAACACGTATGGCACTGCTTACAAAAATTACCGTTTAATTTAGGACAGAATTGAGGTGTTTCATATTTAGGTATCTTCAACTTACTAGAAGCAGTGATTCAGTAAATAGCACCTGGTAAAATACCAAATAAAAGATTTGGGAGGTATTTTGTTTAAGAATATTTTTGGAAATAATTTGTTATATTTTTATCATTTTTTTAGTTCTAGTTTTACAAATCCGACAACGGCTATTGAAATAACGTTACTGTAATATTATAAACTATATATCGTTGCGATTATCTATAAGAAAGGTTTTAAATACAAGCATATGGGTCATATTTAAGGAATGTTTTTCGATGTCACTGATCGTGTCAATTCATCGATCAATAAATACTAACAAGTACAGGTGGTCGAAGGGGGTGATACAGAAATGCGGCGCTCGTTGGACAGCTCCTAGACCTGTCAACCCCTCTCTGACCCTCGTCAACCCGAGAGTGGGCGCTAGATGGACATGGCGCTCGTACAGTGGCGGCTCGTGAGTAAAATGCTGGGGGGGCACACACCACCGGGGTGTTTGAACATTTTGTGTATTTTAGTGAGTTTTTAAGGCAATATAGGTATTAAATTTGTGATGC
The DNA here is from genome assembly GCA_018207615.1 of Philaenus spumarius. Lineage (NCBI taxonomy): Eukaryota > Metazoa > Arthropoda > Insecta > Hemiptera > Aphrophoridae > Philaenus > Philaenus spumarius. Next base: position 17,016 of record JAGFPH010009354.1, on the reverse strand, counting down.
CATATGTTTCTGAAATACTTATCATATGTAAATCTGAAACTCTACTTACATACCTTTAAGCCGGTTCTACACGATGCTACGAACACCTTCCAACGTTGGACGTTTGATGGTTCGTCACATCGTGTGGCCGTTGTTCAAACCTACGAGCGTCCAATGGCGAGCGTCGAACATTCGCATTTGACCATGTTCGGGCCGATGTCGGTATTTTTGCACCGAGTCAAAGGGATGCCTCCAACGTTTGAAGGAAAATGTTCGTTAGTTCGATTCAACGGCTACACGACTCGTTCATATGTAGCACTATTTACTCTCTATTTACACTAAAGACCCGTCTTGTTTATTTATGTTTATCTCTGTGTTTAATTTTAATCAGTAATATTATTCATTTAAATTTTCACAGGTAGCCTAAGTAGGCTACAATTTATATTTCATACTTGATACTAGTAAGTTCCCGTGAAAAATCAGAAACAGATTACCGGTAATTAGATACAATACATTTAAAAAATATAATTTAAAAAATTTAATATTTTAAAAACAAATTTTATTTAGGCCTGCCTAAATATGATGTGGGGATTTTTAACCCGTTAAATGTGTACAATTAAAACATATATTATTATAGACTGTCATCCTCGTCCATTTTTGCAACTGGACCAACGTTTGAACCAAACTGTTTTCTTAAATATTGGATCAAACATTCGATTCACCGTGTAGCAGGAACATTCGCTGTACCATCTGTCGAACTTACTTGTCCCAAACGTTCGGTCCAACATTGGAGCGAGCGTTCGTAGCATCGTGTAGAACCGGCTTTAGTTATATTGCTTGTAGCAGAAAGTCCATCCTTCTTTCCAACTCACTAAATACGTCGCTCTGCGCATGCTCGGACGCCGTCCCAAGCCTACCATAAGGCACAAGCTTAGACGCGTCATAGCACCAGCAGCCCCCACCACTACCACTCTTCATATAACTGCATGGTAATGGATTGGGACGTTCTGGCCAGCGTCCCACGGCTACAAATACAAACTTCTCGCGCTATTTTTGCGTGATTTTTCCTACATTTTCGATGTATGTGATTGAAAAAAACACTTTGGTTAATTAGATGTATAATTATAATTGAATGGGTATTTAATTTTTTTTAATTTTCCAAATCTTTTGGAGGGGCGGCGTCCGAGAGCCCTTATGGGCAAACCGCCACTGCGCTCGTAGGACAGGGCGCTCATAGGAGGCAACCGTGTAGTGACCCTTATGGTGAGACCTAAGTTCGGAAATATTAAATGAGCAACGATCATGATCCCCAGAACACATTTTGGGATGTCATTAAAAATTGTATATTATACATATGTGTTCGTACTCTAACGGCTGCATTTCAAGTCCGATTTGGTCCAAATTTGGAACGCACGTTACGTTGTCGGAGTCGCTTCAACGAGTTCGTTAGCCAAAAAAATCCAACAACCGGTTGGAACGAAAGTAACTAGTTTTTAAGATTTTTGGAACTAGAATGAAACTTTGTATGGGGTTTTTAAAAATATGTATGTAGGATATTATCCTGCACATTTTGTTTTTACACGACCTTATAGCTTGTTTGGTTCCCTAAAATCTATTAAAATGTGAACTACCATAAAAGTAACCGGTACACATGGGGGCGTCCGACGTCCAAGTGTATAAGCTGCGAGCGAAGTGAACCCGAGGCGGCAAGGTCGAGGTGCAAACTTGGAAAACGAAGCAGCGCGTTAGTCGATGCTGGAGGCTTAGGTGCAAACAAATTGTACTAACTCATTCCGTACACACAGGCAACTATTCAGCGCCTTCGTGAATAGACAGATTTCCCAAATTATTGGTTGAAACCCTAACGTATATGAATTTAATTTTGGAAATTCGCTAAACTTACGTCAGCGGTCCAGCTGTGTGATCGCATTATTTCAACTTGTTCGCGTATTTCTACTTTTATGAGCCACTTACACAATTTATTACAGTCAATAAACGGTTTTCAACATAACTAGAGGAAATCACTGCGTGCGAAGCACTACACCAAATTCAATAGAGCGTTAGGCTAAATCGAACGAACGTGTAGTAGACTTAATACGACCATGAGAACAATATACTTAGGCATTAAATTATGATCGGATAGTTTCTAAGTAAACAAAGTATAAAGATTTTCTAGGTGATCCCATTACGTCCAGACTATTGTGTAACAAGAAATTTGCTAGCGTGAGAAACGCGTCGTCCGCATGATCGCTTCAACCACAACATGACCTGATAACAATGCCCTTCCCTCTTTTATGAGTTGAGAAGCATGAATTGTAATTCCGTCCTTTAAGTGTGAAAATACATCTAATAGTAAAGTGTTGTGAATTAAACTAACAGCTCTTTAGACATCCATTCCTCTAATAGGCCAGTCGGTAGAGGTAATTTTAGACCAAAAGTTCCAGTAATTTACAATACGGCTGATTTTTTTATTTTTATAAGTGCATTCAAGTATGTAGATTAACATAAAAAAAAGTTTACCAGTCTATCGATTTCCCAAAGTCGATTATGTTTAGTATCCAGCATAAATGTTTAATATATATATTATAACTCCTATGTCAAGTTTCAATTCGATATATTAAAATTCGTCCAATTTAGAATGACCCAACGCTTCATATATGAATAAGATGTCCCCTTTTAGTGATTTCCCCTGCTGCAAAATACATACCTGCATTATCGAATTTTTTCCAGACAAACTATTGCTCGGAGGAAATAAATACATATGACCTTTTTTGTTGAAAATACCTCCCCTACACGGTGGTATTTTTTATTTATCTCTATCTTCATCATAGCTCGAAATATTAAGGATTATCAAAACAAATGATAATCGTTTTTTATTTTTCGACTTTGGGAAATCGATAGACAGGTAAACTTTTTTTTATGTTAATGTACATACTTTAAGGTACTTATAAAAAAAAATCAGCCATATTGCAAATTACTGGTAGTTTTAACCTATACCGACTGGGCTATAATGGTACAAACGCAATAAATTATGAATCAATCAATAGAATAGTATACATCACATCTTTAATCCATTGCAGTTGCCCTGTTCTGTGACTTTTGTACTGTTCTTTAGCTCTTAACACGTCCACTGCAACCACAGACTATACTATACAGGGTGTTTGAAAAGTTTGGATACGGCTTAATATCTCAAAAAGTACGAGTCTTATGAGATAGAAATAAAAGCAGTTATTCACAACCATAAAAGAACTACTTTTTGGCAAGTTTGAAATTTTTGTCCGCCATCTTGGAATGAACTTCATTTTTTAAATGGGAAGGTGGTCATGTGATATATCATTTCGATGTAGAATTTTAAGAGAAAACCAACGGTGAAATTTTCACATCCATATCTTTAACCGATTCAAAATGGCGGCCAAAAACATCGAAATCGAGTTTTCCGATTTTGGCCCAGTTTGCTGTACTATTTTGTTATTAAAATATTAATTATTTTTCTTTTTTGATTCAGAATTACATAAGCTTTCAAATGATATGCTACACAACCGTATTTAGTTCAACCACTCGAAATAAATTTTGAAAAAATCAAAATGGCTGTAACTAAGATTGTTTAAATACTCCCAAATATCGTTGTGTGGCATATCGTTTGAAAGCTTATTTAATTCCGAATCCAAAAAGAAAATAATTAAAATTAAAAAAAAAAAATAGTACTGCAAAGTGGGGCAAAATCGGAAAAAAAGATTTCGTTGTTTTTGGCCGCCATTTTGAATCGGTTAAAGATATGGATGTGCAAATTTCACAGTTGGTTTTCTCTTGAAATTCTACATTGAAATGATGTATCACATGACCACCTTCCCATTTAAAAAAATTAAGTTCATTCAAAGATGGCGGATCCAAGATGGCGGACAAAAATTTCAAACTCGCCAAAAAGTAGTTTTTTTTATGGTTGTGAATAACTACTTTTATTTCTATCTCATAAGACTAGTACATTTTGAGATATTAAGCCGTACCCAGACTTTTCAATCACCCTGTAGAATAAATTCTATAGTCTGTGCTGCAACGCAAATTTCGTATATCCTATGCCATATTCGATTCCACGTTCACCGTGCAGTACAGAGCGCCCATAATCCAAGTTATCCGTACGACAGTCTTAGCGATAATAGCCAACAACAAAAAACATCAACTCCCATGCAATTCTCGGTCTGTTGACGCAACCCGCATGACAATAAACGTGATGTTCCCTGTAACGGTAGTAGCATGTCTATTCTCCCGTAAGACCTGTACGGCACGGTAAACGTGGAATCGAGTGTAATAGCTGACTTTTTTATATTTATAACCTAAATGAATAGAAATTAGGATTTATTTTTGATTTTTTGACCTTTCTACATAATAATCACTAATATTTTGATGCGAACGCACATGTGTTTCCATAGCACATAGGCCTCAAATTGGCTGTGCTCTGTGTATTTAAAATTCTCTCAATACGGGGGTTGGCGTGCGAAGCACGCAACGCATTGTATATTGAAAATACTCACAATATGCCGGTTGGCGTGCGAAGCACGCAATACACTGTGTATTGAAAGCACCCCAAATACGCGGGTTGTCGTGCGAAGCACTCAATACACTGTGCGTCGGCCGCTTCTTATAGTGTTCAGTGTCAAGCGCACATGTGCGTCCATAGCACACAGGCATAAAATTGGCGTGCGAAGCACGCAATGCTCTGTGTATTGAAAACTCTCCCACTACGGGGGTTGGCGTGCGAAGCAAGCAATGAACTTTGCATTGAAAATACTCCAAATACGGTGGCTGGCGTGTGAAGCACGCAATGAACTGTGCGTCGGCCGCTTCTCATAGCGTTCAGTGTCAAGCTCACATGTGCGTCCTTAGCAGTGAACGTGTGAAACACTAAGCCCGAAAATATTTTTGTTTCGATTCATTTATTATTGTATGAAACATCGATACAAATCTAAACGCTGCTTCTCATTTGAATATCACGTGACTATAAAATGTATATCATTTAAAATTCACATTATTAAGCGCACAAAAAACAGCTGTCAACAATAAATCCCAATTGAAACATGTACAGCTTATTAGGTCCAATAAAGTTAATACTTTAAAAACGTAACCACTTTATGTGAACCACAACTTCTATGTATGGGGTTTTGTTGACGTTATATATGTGATAGAGTTAACCCTTACTAAGGCTATGGTTATTATATATAGTAAGGATGAACCCATACACACGTCCGTTTTTCTGACCCGTGAAATTAATTGCACTACCAGGGCAGTTTTGTTCAGCAAACTGGAGTTTTGTATACCGGAGATTGCACGGGTCGCCTGATACCTTCAATATTTTCGTTAGTTATGACGTTGCAATGGCATTTCTTACGAAAAGCACACCCACTATCCAAAATATGAGTTTGGGGGCATTGGTGGGATTTAAAAATAAATACTTTCCTTACGCCCTTTAGGTGAGAAATATTGCTGTTGCAGATTAAATAAATTTCTAAACTGATTCGTTTACACGCTGCTCGTGCTGTATCTTTGGTTATCTGTGCATTAATGTTTAAATTTAAAGAAAGTAGGTACAGGCAGAGATATTTGCTTAACATATTTACTTTATGCCGGTCGGGGGAGCAAGGTTTTCAGCAAAACTGTATCAGAAGTTCCAACTATTGTTAATTGAACCAGCCAGGGGCTAAACAGAAACGAATCCAGCTGACCTCCATGCACTCAACCTTAACACAACAGTTAATTCTCCCAAAATAGCATTCACTTTTAGCAGCCTGCATTTGTTAAATTTAAACAACTGGTGCTTTTTCAATCTAAATGAAATCAACAGTTTTCCATCCGGCTCGGAGTTAACGATTCCCGCTGAGTATGATAAATGTTTAGAAGAGCTTCTGAAGATTTGTTGCTGAAAGGTCAAAGACTTTGCCAACGCGGCGTCAGGCTTTATCTCACGAGTTCAACAATAACCTTTAAATCTTATCAGCCGTAAGACCGGCCTGAACTCAGACCATCGGAATTACAAAATGAGAAATATTAAATACAAACTTAAATATTTCGGTCACGCAGCTGAACCGATGACGTCAGTTGAGCGAATTTCCAAAATTAAGTTTTAGGATTTCAACTATTTTGACGAAGACGCTGAATAGCTGCCTACATGTGCGAAATAGATCAGCCTCTAGCAACGCCCAAAAGTTGCTTCTTTCCGCTCGCAGCTCGACCTTGTGACCACAGATTATGTACTGAGTTTGCACCTCAACCTTGCAACCTTGCGTTCGCTTCGCTCGCAACGGATCAGAAGCTGCTTCCCGGTAAAATCTTCCACGTGGATTTAAACCAGTTACTGTTTTGGAATTTACGTTTTGATCGATGTTTCGGATGTACTGACGCGCTATAAACAATAAAATGTGCCGAATAATATCCTATTTAGATTTTTATAGTCCAGTGGACAGAGCAAAAAAATGGGGTCTGCTGGAAAAAAATTTAATGGAACTTTTACAGGTTGTTCGGGGGTGCTGTGGGATGACTCTGTCAAGTTTTTCAACTCGAGGACCCTGTGCTAACTTGGGGGGTGGGGAGGGGAGGTGAAGGACTTCAAAATTTTCGGACTTTCGTCGGTCTTTCGCTCATAACTTCTAAATTAATCGGTTTTCGACCAAAACATATATTTTCAAAGTTGTAGAGCAGTAAATTTGCTTCAATTTTGTATCCTTAAACTTTAGGCCAGTCGGTAAAGGTCAATTTAGACCAAAAGTACCAGTAATTTGCAATACGGCTGATTTTTTTTTATAAGTACATTAAAGTATGTAGATTAACATAAAAAAATGTTTACCAGTCTATCGATTTCCCAAAGTCGAAAAAAAATCGATTATCATTTTTTTCTCGATTATCCTTAATATTTCGAGCTGGGATGAAGATAGAGGAAAATAAAACATACGACCGTGCAGGGGAGGTATTTTTCAACAAAAAAGGTCATATGTATTTATTTCGTCCGAGCAATGGTTTGTCTGGAAAAAAATCGATAATGCAGGTATGTATTTTGCAGCAGGGGAAATCACTAAAAGGGGACATCTTATTCATATATGAAGCGTTGGCTCATTCTAAATTGGCCGAATTTCAATATATCGAATTAAAACTTGACATAGGAGTTAAAATATATATTTTAAACATTTATGCTGAGTCTCAGCTTGTTATCTTGAAAATTACCCGATCTAGAGCCACTTGATTTATTAAATGGGTTTCTCGATTTTAGGAGTACCGGACCCACCAATTCATTTTAAACAGCTCCAGTTTAGAAAGTTTTCAAAATATCAACCTGAAAGTTTTTTTACAAGTTAAATATATAGATTCAAACAAGATCAAGGAGTATAAACCTTGTTTATTATTTACTTTTCAAAGCACAAGTAACTTAAAAAAGTATAATTTTAGACCTTTTTAGATTTTTCATCAAAACGCTTGAGTTAATCGGCTGCAGATTAGTCAATTTTTTAAATATAGTTTTTAAAATAAGAGTAGCAAAAAACAATTGTGTTTTTAACTTCTGTACCAATTTTTAAATCGATATGTTCAAAAATGTCGAAAATGGAGTCGTTGAATCCAAAAGTGTTATAGTTAAAACGAGATAGGTAAAACAGAAGACCATTTTCAAGCGCCTTGATTTTAAAAATAACATTAAAAAAATCGTTCATACTACCTACTAAGAATATTTATACTGGTGTACTCAACTTGTAAAACAAATTTGATGTTGATATTCCAAAAATTGACGAAACTGGAATAGATTGAAATTAGTTCGTGAGTCCGGTAATAGTAAAATCGATAATCGAAATCGACTCCTAGATCGGGTCATTTTCAAGATAACAAGCTGATACTCAGCATAAATGTTTAAAATATATATTTTAACTCCTATGTCAAATTTCAATTCGGCCAATTTAGAATGAGCCAACGCTTCATATATGAATAAGATGTCCCCTTTTAGTGATTTCCCCTGCGGCAAAATACATACCTGCATTATAGAATTTTTTCCAGACAAACCATTGCTCGGACGAAATAAATACATACGTCCTTTTTTGTTGAAAAATACCTCCCCTACACGGTGGTATGTTTTATTTTCCTCTATCTTCATCCCAGCTCGAAATATTAAGGATAATCGAAGAAAAATTATAATCGATTTTTTTTCGACTTTGGGAAATCGATAGACTGGTAAAATTTGTTTTATGTTAATCTACATACCTTAATGTACTTATACAAAAAAATTCAGCCGTATTGCAAATTACTGGTAGTTGTAACCTATACCGACTGGGCTACTTCTTTATAAACCTAATATTAACCGAGACACAGAAAATCAAAGTTAAAGAGTCCTTTTGTTAGAGCCAAACTAAAGTCCGAAAATTTTTACGTTTATCGACCCCCCCCCCCCCTCCCAAGTTAGCACAGGGTTCTCGAGTTGGAAAACTTGACAGAGTCATCAAACAGCACCCCCGAACAACCTGTAAAAGCTCGATTAACTTCGGAATTTTTTTCCAGGTACAATGTACATACCTACTTTACTATTACGATAAAACGCCAAAAAAGTTTCATTCTGGTACGAAAAATTTCAAGAAAGTTTACTTACGGTCAAAAAAACCTGCTTTCAGTTGTGGATTTGTTTTGCTAACGAACTCGTCCAAGCGACTTGGACAACCTACTTGTGAATACAATTTGGACCAAGTCGGACGTAAAGTACGGCCATTAGAGTGCGACCACAAATACATACATATAAGGGGTGTCCAGCTTCAACTGTCCGAAACATTACGTTGTTATTTGTCAGCAATAAACAAGCAAATAATATAACATAACATGTGTCATATCTCGATCTGTTTTCTGTCCGTCCGTCTGTACGTGGTTTTTACAAATACCTTAATATCTCAGAAACAGTTTAAGATATAATCATGAAACTGGGTATGAATATTCATCTAAATTGGATACATTTTGCTTTAAAAAATTGTTTTCCTGCAACAGTATGTTTCAAAATGGCGACAGTTGAAAATTTGTTAAGTTAAATACCTATGAAACTATAAATTTTACAACAACATCTAAAGTAACATAATTTTTAAACTATTTTAAGACCAATCCAACGATACGTTGTTTTAAATAATCGAGTTGTACATAACGAAGAAAACTCAAATTTAGAACTATTCGGGTACTGGATTTTTCCAGAAAAAAGGGTCCTTACGGGATTGGTTTCGCGTTTACGCTACTGGAGTAAACTACCCGCACATACTACGGTCGCGTATATGCCTACGTTTTATAACTTAAACGTTTGAGTACTATCATCGCGTTAAGGGGGCGCTTGCCTGCCCGCCATATTGAATCTTATTCCCATAAGAGCAATGCTACAGAATAAGTCATTTTTTTCCGTTAATTCGTGGAATAAATTTAAAAATTTGGTTTCATTTTGAAGTACTGTCATATGCGGATGTTGATTGCCGAATACATTTTCAGAAACCGTTTTATTGTTTTCATAAACGTATGATATAAATAGTAAAAAATAGTAAACTTTATAAATTTTTTACTCAGTTGCAAAAAGAGATATTGCAAAAATCCTTAGCAATCAACAACCACAATCTATTTCACTTTAAGAAAAAAAATACAGCTTTCGTTTTTTAACAAAAACAGCACAAAAATATGCTTAATAGTGAAGGTATGTTTTGGTTATTTAACATTGAAATTGGTACCCAATATCGTAGTTTTGAATGTGGAGAGCCGAGCCTTCACTGCTAAGGACGAACATGTGAGCTTGACACTGAACACTATGAGAAGCGGCCGACGCAGAGTGCATTACACGCCAACCTGTATATTGGGAGTATTTTCATACATAATGCATTGCGTGCTTCACACGCCAACCCGCATATTTAGAGTATTTTCAATACACAATCCATTGCGTGCTTCGCACGCCAACCCACATATTGGGAGTATTTTCAATGCACAATGCTTCGAGTGCTTCGCACGCCAACCCGCATATTGAGAGTATTTTCAATACACAGAGTGTTGCCAATTTTAAGCCTATGTGCAATAGCGCGCGTAGACAGAATCATTACTTTGAACATCGCAGTAAGTTGCCGTCTTAATTTTTTTTCTGAAATTCTGAAAGCGATTCGGTTAGTTGGAGTTCGTATAATTGGAGTTTTACTGTAGTAATAAAAGCCCTGCATTAGACCACTTACCCAGAAGCAATGCCTTAAAATATTGATAACTATTTCTGAAACACAGTGTATAATACATATAATTTCTTTATGTGCTACAGGGTGTTCCCAAACTCTCTGGTCCTCTTTTGTGGGTTTGTTCCAGGAATCGAGACAAACTTATTTCACAACACAAACATTGGTCTACGATGCTTACGTGTTTGTCTGTATGGTTGTGTTTTTTACTAAATAATTCATACCTAGATAGTCCAGTAGATATGTACATTGTACCTGGAAAAAATTCCGAAGTTAATGGAACTTTTACAGGTTGTTCGGGGGTACTGTGGGATGACTCTGTCAAGTTTTCCAACTCGAGAACCCTGTGCTAATTTTGGGGGGGCCGAAAACCTTCAAAATTTTCGGACTTTTGTAGGGTTTTCGCTTATAACTTCTAAACTAAGCTGTTTTCGACCAAAACATATGTTTTCAAAGTTTTAGAGCAGTAAATTTGCTACAATATTGTATCCTTAAACTTCTTCCTAAACCTAATATTAACCGAGATACAGCCGATCAAAGTTAGAGAGATTTTCTCAAAATGGCAAAAATTGGCCAAAACCTTCGATTTTGGCCCTCTAACTATCAATTACCATCAGTTCTACGGTAATTATGGTAATCACTCATCAATATCGACATGTTGGAGCACGCGGGGGGGGGGGGGTCCTCTGAGTGGTGCAGACCTCTTTGACCCTACAACCGGCAGACTACGCTATAGTGCAGTCACTCCGTGCCGCGACAATACATTTGTAACATGGGGCTACTTTCAAGATAACAAGCTGAGACTAAGCATAAATGTTTACAATATATATTTTAACTCCTACGTCAAGTTTCAGTTCGATACATTAAAATTCGGCCAATTTATACACGGTGGTATTTTTTATTTTCCTCTATCTTCATCCCAGCTCGAAATATTAAGGATAATCGAAAAATAAAATGATAATCGATTTTTTTTCGACTTTGGGAAATCGATAGACTGGTAAACTTTTTTTATGTTAATCTACATACTTTAATGTACTTATAAAAAAAATTCAGTCGTATTGCAAATTACTTTAACTTTTGGTCTAAATTTACCTCTACCGACTGGCCTATATATAGATCAGTGGAATAACGATAGGTAAGATTTTCTGCAAAATCAAACTTACACGAAGTTAAATGGTCTCCATATTTTGAATGGTTGAAGATAATACCATAAAATATCATATAATTAACGCTCTACAACTTCCTTCCTCATACATTTTTTCAACTTTCCTTCGTCCTTTTAGAAAAGTTAGCTAGCTAAAATTATTTAATAAGGCAAAAAACAAGGGAAAACATTTCCTTTTCAAAAATAAACGACCTTTGAGCGCGTATATCTCGGAAACTATGCGAAATAACGAAAGCATGAATAGAATCAATCTTGTGTCACATTTTGTCAGTTTTAACTTTGTACAGAGTGGTCTTACCGCTAAGATGCATAGTTTTCGAGATATAAGTGAAAACCCGAAAAAAAAGGACCTTCTCTGTGTTCACTGCATCCCGCTCATCTGCTAGTAGCCCAGATACCTTATAAAGGTATCTGGGCTAGTAGTGAGGACTTTTTTTATGTTTACCTCCTATAACTACTCCAAACAATGACCCAAAGTCAAAAACTGTGTTCCTCCCATTTCCCTCTACAACTTTCCGTTGATTGGACAAAGGCTGGTTTTATGCAAGGCGTTTCGCGTCCGGCGACAGTCGCCCGGCGTTCCTAGTTCTATTGAATGAAATGGGAGTATTTATGCACAACGCCCAACATTTTTGTCGCCGGAAAGTCGCCGGGCGTTCCTATATACCGGCGACAGATATTTAAAACGCTGCTTCCGAGATTGTCATTCGTAGGCTCTAAATACATTGAGTCAAATGGTGACATTTATGCAGGGCGTTCGGCGTCTGGCGACAAAGCAGTGGACAAGTCTTTGCTCTTCTTGGAATTTAAGGGGTGGGGAAAGTTCTATTCTTTTACCCTGACAATGAGTTTATAATATTTTACATCACCCTGTGTTGTGTTAAATTACCGAAATGACAGAACAGAATAGACCCCCGACGGGTTTCGAAGCCACTTCGAAATAGTTTGATGTTGAACTTTTAATTGATTGTGAGAGAAACAATATATACACATCCATTAATTATCGTTGAAATGACTTACCTTAGTGCCAATGCTATCATTTCCTCAGGAAGAAATGCTAAGCCAGTCAGCAAACTAGGACCACTTTTCACAACGGTTCTTACTTTGCTTGAAAGTTCGTTGAAGGACGTTTCAGACACACGAAAGTAGTTAAAAAACTTGTCGTTGTCTTCTTTCAACTCATCAAATAACGTGTGAAAAACTCCTCTCTGTAATCTGACTCTATTTATTGGATGTACTGACCATCGCCTTCCTTTACGCGATTTCTTACACAGTAAATTATGTAACAAGTAAATCGCGGTAGGGTCCATATTTAGATTTGTTAACTAGCAGTCAGCACTACGAGCTTAACTTTACAACTACTTGAAGTTGAACTGAAATGAATCAGCTCAAACGCCAAACGCGTGAATAAATTGTGACCGAAATGTCATACGGGCGTTTTTCGAGCGACGCGCGTCTGTCAAAATTGTGAAAACGCCGGACGATCCAAGTTCCGAGTTTCCGGAAAGCTGAACGCGGAACGCCTTGCATAAAACCAGCCTAAGAGGAAGATAGCAAAACTGGTTTCTCTCTCGTTTAGACACGTTTATAACTGCAACGACAAAACGAATTATAGGCTTTGTCGAATGTCAACAGCATTTTGCCCGTTGCACTTTGAAATGTGGCTGATATATTTTTACCTTACTTTCATCCTAGGTAAACCACTTTTCAACCCTCAGTGAAGGGGACGAACTCCCCTTCTTATAATTGCCAGCTGACGAAAGCGATGAGTCTTCTTAACACCTGCTTCTATTAAATGGCGATCTCCGATAATTGGTCACGTGCCAATAGTCACAACTGCCAACTGTGAAAACAAAAATAGTTGAACGATCGTGTCAATTGTTTAAAGGACGTATTGCAATCGATTAAAACTCCCACGTACAAAATAGTAAAAACACGAATTCCGTTTGAAAAGATTAAGCGTCCACAGTTTGTGATTATTTTTTAATCTTAAAATATATTGATAGTATAAATAACTAGGGGAAAACATTGCGTGCTCCGCACGCCAACCCCGTTGGAACCTTCTATGCACATAATCATGCCATGTTTTCCTTATAATAAAGGTGTAGGATTAATAATAACCCTAAAGCTAGGATGGTAAATAATGCTAAATGTTCAAATCAAATTATTTCGTATATTTCATAGCAGCAGTTATAATAACAGTTAAAAGAACCAGCAACGCTCATGTCTACACTTTATAAAAACCTACCTAAAACTTAGAAATACAAATAATAAAATTGCTTTAGAGTTTGAAATCAGCTCTTAATGGAAATATTAGAGCAAACAGCTGTTTTATCTTTTATTTTATTAAATTGGTTGCTACGGTAATGAATGTAAATACATGAGTTAGTTCAACAGTCTAGGCCTAACCTAAGAATTTTATCAGATTGAAATTACAAATATTGGAATACAAAATATTTTTATCGAGATGAATTATGGCCTATGTTACTCAGGAATAGTGTAGCTTTTTATTAGTAAAACTATTTTTTCAATATCAGCAGTTCCAGAGATTACCCCCTACATTAGGCCAGTCGGTAGGGGTCAATTTAGACCAAAAATTCCAGTAATTTACAATACGGCTGATTTTTTTTATAAGTACATTAAATTATGTAGATTAACATAAAAAAAGTTTACCAGTCTATAGACTTCCCAAAGTCGAAAAAAAATCGATTATCATTTTTTTACTTCGATTATCCTTAATATTTCGAGCTGGGATGAAGATAGAGAAAAATAAAAAATACCACCGTGTAGGGGAGGTATTTTTCAACAAAAAAGGTCGTATGTATTTATTTCGTCATAGCAATGGTTTGTCTGGAAAAAATTCGATAATGCAGGTATGTATTTTGCAGCAGGGGAAATCACTAAAAGGGGACATCTTATTCATATATGAAGCGTTGGCTCATTCTAAATTGGCCGAATTTTAATATATCGAATTGAAACTTGGTATAGGAGTTAAAATATATATTTTAAACATTTATGCTCAGTCTCAGCTTGTTATTTTGAAAATTATCTGATCTAGGAGTCGATTTCGATTATCGATTTTAGGAGTACCGGACCCACCAATTCATTTTAAACAGCTCCAGTTTAGAAACTTTTTGTAATATCAACATCAAATTTGTTTTACAAGTTGAGTACACCAGTATAAATATTCTTAGTAAGTATGAACGATTTTTTTCATGCTATTTTTAAAAACGAGGCGCTTGAAAATCGTCTTTTGTTTTACCTATCTCGTTTTAACTATAACACCTTTGGATTTAACGACTCAATTTTCGACATTTTTAAACATATCGATTTAAAAATTGGTACAGAAGTTAAAAACACAATTTTTTTTTGCTGTACTTATTTTAAAAACTATATTTAAAAAATTGACTATTCTGCAGCCGATTAACTCAAGCGTTTTGATGAAAAATCTAAAAAGGTCTAAAATTATACTTTTTTAAGTTACTTGTGCTTTGAAAAGTAAATAATAAAAAAGGTTTATACTCCTTGATATTGTTTGAATCTATATATTTAACTTGTAAAAAAAACTTTCAGGTTGATATTTTAAAAAGTTTCTAAACTGGAGCTGTTTAAAATGAATTGGTGGGTCAGGTACTCCTAAAATCGATAATCGAAATCGACTCCTAGATCGGGTAATTTTCAAGATAACAAGTTGAGACTCAGCATAAATGTTTAAAATATATATTTTAACTCTTATACCAAGTTTCAATTCGATATATTAAAATTCGGCCAATTTAGAATGAGCCAACGCTTTATATATGAATAAGATGTCCCCTTTTATTGATTTCCTCTGCTGCAAAATACATACCTGCATTATCGAATTTTTTCCAGACAAACCATTGCTCGGACGAAATAAATACATATGACCTTTTTTGTTGAAAAATACCTCTCCTACACGGTGGTATTTTTTATTTTTTTCTATCTTCATCCCAGCTCAAAATATTAAGGATAATCGAAAGAAAAAAAGATAATCGATTTTTTTTTCGACTTTGGGAAATCGATAGACTGGTAAACTTTTTTTATGTTAATCTACATAAAATCAGCCGTATCTACTGCAAATCAGCCGTATTGCAAATTACTGGTAGTTGTAACCTATACCGACTGGGCTACATATAAACAAAGAAAAAATGTTTACCTCTTTATAATAGTCTATTAGTATATCATATTAAAACAAATACATTAAACAAATTTTGCTCAGAATGTACAAGTAAAATATGATAACCCTGCTTGCTTAACTCCGCGCACACCATTTCATTTTACCCAAAATTTTACTCCTGTTCTTGGAATAATCTTGAAATTATTCACTATGAATCTATTATTTGTTAAATACACATGCACCAAAACTATTTATTATACATGATTTTTTAAAGCAGCTAACATAAGCTAATAATACATTTGTTGTTCTATCATAATGACTAGAGGGATCCGCCCTGCTCGCTTTGCTCGCCAACACCCGCGGCGACTCAATGCAAACAGATTATTGTATAATCTGGATATTTTCACGGAAATTACGATTCATTACGGCAGAGGCACTTATCTGGAAATGGCGGTTTGGGTTTAGCGATGACCTACATAATAACACATCCTCACCACGATCAGAGGTTTTCCGTGAATGACAGGCATTTTGTATACCGTCACTTAGGCAAAACTATATTATTATTCACTTTAAAATCAATTTAAGTTTTCATCGACAGTAGGCCTATATTTGTAAATTTGTGCTCGATGCAAAAATTATTGCGATATACGATTTTACCCGATTATATATTGATAACTTGTTTGAAAACTAAAAACATAGGTTTGGTTCTCTATGTGGAAATAAGTATGAAAAGTAATGTTATTCCAAACGATCGTGTAAGTTTGAACATAATGTAGGAATAATGCATACAGATAATGTCAGTATTTCTGATCGTGTAGGGTTCGCATTGCTCTCTTCCCTATACTGTACACATCTCTCTCACTCATCTTTTATCAATAATATAGTTGCAAACAAAACTAATCTCCTACGGTCGAAGCAACAACTAGACAGCTAACAGAACACCGCTATCAATCGACCTTTTCACTCAGATAAAATATAAAGATACTAGACAAATAAATTAGTTTAAACTATACCAATATACTCACTCAAAGTAGCCTTAAAGCGATATAATTATAACTGCCACTGGTACACACAACAATTTTAAAATTCACGTCTTGTCCGGAAACGAATCGACGCAAATTTCGTATTTCCTATGCTAGGAGCTGACCTATACTCTTTATACTTATAGCCTAAATGTGTAGAAATTACTTTAATTTTTAATCTTTCTACGTAATAATCACTAATATTTTAAAGCGGTTGTGCGTCCAATAGCACATAGGCTTAAAATTGGCGTGCGAAGAACGCAATGCTCTGTGTATTGAAAGTTCTCCCAATAAGGGGGTTGGCGTGCGAAGCCCGCAATACATTGTGTATTGAAAATACTCCCAATACTGGCGTTTCGAAGCACGCAATGCT
Organism: Philaenus spumarius; assembly: GCA_018207615.1. Lineage (NCBI taxonomy): Eukaryota > Metazoa > Arthropoda > Insecta > Hemiptera > Aphrophoridae > Philaenus > Philaenus spumarius. Next base: position 143 of record JAGFPH010009354.1, on the reverse strand, counting down.
TTGTGTATTGAAAATTCTCCCAATACCGGGGTTGACGTGCGAAGCACGCAATGCATTGCGTATTTACAATACTCTCAACAACCCCGGGTTGGCGTGCGAAGCACGCAATGCATTGTGTATTGAAAATACTCCCAATACTGGCG